>JABXJD010002462.1:32500-35000 GCA_013375575.1 Percina caprodes
TGTCTCGAGATAACTCTTGTTATGAATTGATACTATAAATAAAATTGAAATTGTATTTATGATTCAGAAACCCAGATTTAAGGCTGAAGCTGAAGTGGATCAGATCTGATTATACTGGGCTTAGGTTTCTCTAGCGCCAATATCTCTGTTTCCATCCGTGTTTAATCTGAATTAAGTGATACTGAATGAAAAAGGCTTCATGGAAACAGTAAATTTGATGAATATCTCCTCAATAATATCGTTCTCATCAGATCTTATCTTGATGATTTTCTTCTTATGTGAGAAACGCTGATGAAACTTGATCTGCTGAATAATTAATGAGTTGATTAAGTTTTAGGTCATTTTATGGTTCCAACCCGCCACAAAACGCAGAAGAAGTGTTATGATTTTTAATTATTGCTTTGTTTTCTGTTCCTCCTCTGTTTTGTTGTTCTGTCTTGTCTCCTTGTGTTTGTGTCCTAGTTTCCTCCCTGGTCTTGTGTCCTAGTGTCCTTCCTGGTCTCGTGTATTAGTTTCCTCCCTGGTCTTGTGTCCTAGTTTCCTCCCTGGTCTTGTGTCCTAGTTTCCTGCCTGGTCTTGTGTCCTAGTGTCCTCCCTGGTCTTGTGTCCTAGTTTCCTCCCTGGTCTTGTGTCTTAGTTTCCTCCCTGGTCCTTTGTTCTAGTTTCCTCCCTGGTTTTGTGTCCTAGTTTCCTCCCTGGTCTTGTGTCCTAGTTTCCTCCCTGGTCTTGTGTCCTAGTTTCCTCCCTGGTCTTGTGCCCTAGTTTCCTACCTGGTCTTGTGTCCTAGTTTCCTCCCTGGTCTTATGTCCTAGTTTACTCCCTGGTCTTGTGTCCTAGTTTCCTTTCTGGTCTTGTGTCCTAGTTTCCTTTCTGGTCTTGTGTCCTAGTTTCCTCCCTGGTCTTGTGTCCTAGTTTCCTTTCTGGTCTTGTGTCCTAGTTTCCTTTCTGGTCTTGTGTCCTAGTTTCCTTTCTGGTCTTGTGTCCTAGTTTCCTCCCTGGTCTTGTGTCCTAGTTTCCTCCCTGGTCTTGTGTCCTAGTTTCCTTTCTGGTCTTGTGTCCTAGTTTCCTCCCTGGTCTTGTGTCCTAGTTTCCTCCCTGGTCTTGTGTCCTAGTTTCCTTTCTGGTCTTGTGTCCTAGTTTCCTTTCTGGTCTTGTGTCCTAGTTTCCTCCCTGGTCTTGTGTCCTAGTTTCCTTTCTGGTCTTGTGTCCTAGTTTCCTTTCTGGTCTTGTGTCCTAGTTTCCTTTCTGGTCTTGTGTCCTAGTTTCCTCCCTGGTCTTGTGTCCTAGTTTCCTCCCTGGTCTTGTGTCCTAGTTTCCTCCCTGGTCTTGTGTCCTAGTTTCCTTTCTGGTCTTGTGTTATAGTTTCTGTCTTGTGGTCCCCTCTGAGTGTCTGTATGTTCTGTTTCCTGTTTTATTTTGATAGTCTGGTTTCCTGTGCTGTCTTGTCTCTAGAATACTTCCTGCCTTGTGTTTCCAGCCTCTGTGATGGTCGTCCCCGCCCTGATGTGATTCACCTGATGTATCACCTGTTCCTGGTTACCTGGTTACCTGGTTACCTGGTTACCTCCTGTTTTTAACCTCTGTTCCCTTTGTCTCTCGTCAGATCCCTTTGAGACTTGGTGTGATGCTGATGGTGTTGTCTTCGTCCTCCCCATCGTGAGTTTTTCCCAGTTCTGTGTCCTGTTTTTGTCCTTCCTTTTCCCCTGGACCTTTTTGGCTTTTGTATTTTCTCTCTGTGAATAAATCCGTGTTTAACCTCTCCCGCCTGCTTCCTTCATCTCTGCGTTTGGGTCCTCCCTTCCCTCAATCGTAACAAGAAGTTGTAGTAAATGTCCCCCAGTATGTCCTCTCTGTCTCACACTTGCTTCTTCTACTTATTTTTTTTTTTAAATGGCGCCGCCCAAAATACTACTTACCTACGTCACCGACCGGACTGCGCCATGTTGTCCGCTCAAAGTGAAAGTAACATAACTAATAACTAATGACTAATAACTAATCATTCTCTTAACACTACACACGTCCCTAACGTGTCTATTAGCTGCAGGGGTGGACAGGAAGTCCAGGTTCTCGGACTAATTCAAGACCTGAGCTAAGGTGCTCATAGCTCTATATTTATTTATTTATATATATTAATGCAGTTTAATTTGAGCGTATGAAGTGTTGATTACATTGTTAATAAAGTTTATTATTTTTACTGTTTGACTCACTGAGGGCTGCAGGTTCCGCCATCTCCGTCTCCGTCTTCAGATTCAGGCGTTTCCTTATCACAAACTTTATAATATTAACTAAACTAAGTTACAGTCTATGGTTCCATTTTCAGGTCCAAACCTTCAAAATAAAGGTCTCAGTGACAAAAGCACGTCCCAAAGCCGGGTTGTGAGCACAGAAGAGGACGTGGAGCTGCAGGACTGTGAGTGGAAGGGGACCGAGACAGCAGGACCTCACAAACCTCCATATTCACTGTAAAGAAGAGCCGATCTGGTGCTTTAATGTGGTAGGA
>JABXJD010002462.1:37500-42500 GCA_013375575.1 Percina caprodes
GAGACGAGGAACAAGTCCGAGAGCTGCTGATGAAGACAGGCCACCTCAGAACCCAGCAGCTACCTGACTCACCAGGTACCAGCTTATATAATCTTATATAATCATATATATATATATATATATATATATATATATATATATATATATATGAATTTATATATACAGAGTGTGTGTATGTATATATATATATATATATATATATATATATATATATATATATTTGCGATTCAAACCTTGAGCAGAACCATGGCATCCATCCAGACGTACTTATAAGTATGTCTGGATGGTAGAGGAGCATATATTTTGGATGGAATGTGCATGTGTGATGAAATAGCAGATGGACATGACGTCCAGAGAGGGGAATGGCAGCTGATATGTGGCTTGATGTGCCGTAAAGCAATCCCAGCCAGGTAGGTAGGCTAAGAAAGTGCTGGGGGCGAGACTGTTGATGATGGCGTCTTGTGAGGCGTAGTTGGTGAGGTAGTTGAACGTTGTGGCTGAAAATGGTGACCCTGGCGTTGGGTGAATGTCCGATTCTGGAGCAGAGTGTCTGAATTTCTGAAAAGAGAGACGAGACAATGAGTCTGCTATACTGTGGTGGTCGGGCACGTGAGCAGCCC
The DNA here is from genome assembly GCA_013375575.1 of Percina caprodes. Lineage (NCBI taxonomy): Eukaryota > Metazoa > Chordata > Actinopteri > Perciformes > Percidae > Percina > Percina caprodes. The sequence goes on from JABXJD010002462.1 coordinate 38,121, forward strand.
TGAAGATGAGCTGGTGTTGGGCTGATATTAGTGTCTGCAAAGGAATTGTGCAATGACCGGGGAGCGAGAGCGACCTTTATTTAAGATGTCTACTACTGCTCTGTTGTTGGAGTGAATGAGTATGGACTTCTTTGAACATTTGTACCCCAAAGAGTGGCAGCCACAACAATGGGGTGTAGTTCATGGAGCATTGATGAAAGAGACCCGGACTCTGTGCCTAAACCACTGAATTCCGAGGGCCAAGCGGAAGCAAACCACCAAGATCCATCACAGGGCCGGGAGGGAGCTGGGAGGGGGCTGGGAGGGAAACGGGGATCGCTCAGCGGAGGAGTGGAGATCCAGGTGAAGCCGAAGCACGGTGACGCGGCCCTTAAGCAGCTCCGTCAAGACACATGACCAAGGTCCGACTGCTGCGGCGAGACTGAAACATACCGTGTTTCAAATAGACCGTCGTACACATCGTCGACCACATCTGGAGAGTTTAGCTCTATCTCCGGATCCATGATGGAGAGCGTCAAGCAATCAGAGATAAACGAGGCTGGCTGCGCAGCACGGGATATGTAGGTCTGTCTGGTGATTAGAGGTGTGGTTTAGGCGTGGTCCTGCTCCCGAACCCAAGTTAACAAATTAACTTAATTTCTGGAATGTATCTGTTGTAGAGCCAGCCTTATCTCCACGGCACTAAAGAGATATGGCAATGTGACACTAGCAAGAACAAAGCATGGTTCCAACAAGGCGTCTGAATTAAGAAAGCAGGAAGCAGAAGAAGAGCTGGAAACGTGGCTGGGGAGGGGGTTGTCTGGTCTACCTGGTTTAACCTTTAACATTTGGTTTTAGGTTTTTTTATTTGTTGCTGTTAAACTTCCTGCCACCAGGGGTTGCCATGGCGCTGTCAATTTGGCTGCGACATGGTGATTTAATCAAGGTCCAACAGGACCCAGGTGTTGGGGGAGAAGGGGGCAAACAGCTTTTTGACCGTGCAACGTATTCTGAGGATGGAAAGTGGATTGAACGTATTGTTGGTTGGTGTTTCCACATGTGAACAGACGTATGTACGGAACCTGCCTGAGTCTAAAAGAAAGGCTGACCGCCGATGGTTGGCACTGGATCACATAGTGCACCCGTCTTAAATAGTTTGATTATCTCCCCAACAACCGTAGGGGACTGTTCTGATAAGCAGAGGGTCCCTACACCATCTTTGATAAAAGCATATCTGTTATGAGAATTTGAGCTGTTTTTCATATTTTTGATATCAATGTGTTTCCTGTCTTCTATCTGATGTTTCCACAGACAGGAGGGTGGTGCTGCTCGGTCGGCCTGGAGGAGGGAAGAGTTCATCAGGAAACACCATCCTGGGATCCAAGCAGTTCCAGTCAGCCGGGGGCTTTGATTCAGTCAGTGATGAGACTGTCTCTGGGTCCGCCACGGTGGGGGGCCGTCAGGTCACCGTGGTCGATACTCCAGGTATCACCGATAAAGATCTGACTCCTGAACAGCTGTTTGAAGAGATCCTGAAGGCAGTATTAGAGGCCAGTCCAGGACCACATGCCTTCGTTATTGTGGTCAGACTAGGTACAATCACAGAAGGAGACATCAAACTGTTTGAGCTGCTGGAAGAACTGTTCAGCAGAGATGCTCATAAGTACTCCATGGTGCTGTTCACTCATGGAGACCAGCTGGGAGGTCGGTCCATTGATGGTTTGATCCGGTCCAACCAACATGTGTCTGACCTGGTCTCCATGTGTGGGGGGAGATTCTGTGTGTTTGACAACACAAAGAGAGGAAGCAGAGAGCAGGTCAGGGACTTCCTGAGTAAAGTAGATCAGATGGTGTCAGGTAACGGTGGAGGACACTACACTGATGACATGTTCAGGATGGCTCATACCTTCTTAAAAGAAAGTAAGAACCTGCCAGGCAAGAAGATATGGAAAAGAATTAAGCTTTTCCTAAAGAATAAAAGCCTAAATTGGCTGTTAGTGTTTCTGTCTGCAATTACAATAGGAGCAGGTGTAGGAGGAGCAGCAGGAGGAGCAGGAGGAGGAGGAGGAGGAGCAGCAAGAGGAGCAACAATAGGAGCAACAATAGGAGCAGTAGTAGGAGCAGGAGCAGTTGTAGGAGCAGTAGTAGGAGCAGCATTAGTAAGACCAGGACTAGGAGCAGTAGTAGGAGGAGTAGTAGGAGGAGGGGTAGGGGTAGGAGTAGCACGAGCACTCATGGAATAATTTCTGTTGGCCATAGACATGAAAGTAGACTCGACTCTGATTGGTCAGCTGTGTGTCCCCGTTTCAAAGTCTTTTATATCAGAAATATGGATTTCTTTCAGCCAAATTGCCCAAAAATAACAGATGATTCCATACAACGTCCTTCGGGTAAAATGAATTATTACTTGATTGAATGTTTTTTGGTGTTTTATTTCATCTTATAGCATCTGAATTCTTTTTTTGTTTAATGGTTTCAAACAGTATGGGAACTAAATCTACCGTCTGAGATCCACTCAGCACCCTCTGATCTCAACTATCACTCAGAATAACTTTTAACTAAAAACATATATATAATTTGATATAAATGAGGTTTGTTGACCATGAATTCCAAGAATAAGAATAATAAAACCTGTTATTAAACCAGCTCAGGTTGTAAAAAAAGCGCCAAAATTAGAAAAAGTGACAAAAACATCGGAAAAGCCCCAAAAAATGTTCATTTTCAATTTTGACCTGGAAGGACGAGTTTAGGGTTAACGGGAAGAAACTGGAGGGTTAAACGTGCAATATGTCATGTTCTTGGCATGTTAGAGAGATTTTATTTTGAAATTCAACATCAGAATAACGATTGGTTGATTAAACGTACCACATGTCATCCTCTGCTGCTAATCCTAACCCCCTAACCCTAACCCCCTAACCCTCTGCTGCTAATCCTAACCCCCTAACCCTAACCCTCTGCTGCTTACCCTAACCCCCTAACCCTAACCCTAACCCCCTAACCCTCTGCTGCTAATCCTAACCCCCTAATCCTACCCCCTAACCCTCTGCTGCTTACCCTAACCCCCTAACCCTAACCCTAACCCCTAACCCTAACCCCCTAACCCTCTGCTGCTTACCCTAACCCCCTAACCCTCTGCTGCTTACCCTAACCCCCTAACCCTAACCCCCTAACCCTAACCCCCTAACCCCTAACCCTCTGCTGCTTACCCTAACCCCTAACCCCCTAACCCTCTGCTGCTTACCCTAACCCCTAACCCCTAACCCTCTGCTGCTTACCCTAACCCCTAACCCTAACCCCCTAACCCCCTAACCCTCTGCTGCTTACCCTAACCCCCTAACCCCCTAACCCTCTGCTGCTTACCCTAACCCCCTAACCCTCTGCTGCTAACCCTAACCCCCTAATCCATAAACCATGTCACATGACCAGATGATTTATTGGAACATGATTTCTGAAACTGTTTAACCTTCCTTTAAATGATCTATGTATCTTTATGTTATTATCTTATTGGGGAACATAACGGATTTCCTTCTGTGTCGACGTGACTACCGTCATATTATCCATGTAATAACCTGGAATATATAACTGTTCTCAACATATGTCTTAATCTGCTGGTTGGATGTTGTTTTATTTTAATTGGGCTGGTTATTATTCATGTAGTTTCTCTGCAGATGTTGTTATCTTTATCTTCTGTATGGTTATTGGATGTGGAGATATTATATTATCTGATTAATGTAGCTGGCGTCAGCGAATGAGAAAATAATACTCCTTATAATAAATACAGAGAATAACTACAACAGAGCACTTCATTTCCTATAAAGGGCTCAATTTGCCCCCCCCCACCCCCTCTTCCTTTCCTGCCCTCTGTATAACTATTATAGTCTATATATTATAATATATAGACTATAATAGTTATACAGTTGTCTTTATTATATATATATATATATATATATATATATATATATATATATATATATATATATATATATATATATATAATGTTGTGGAAGTTTCTGTACAGCGAGGAGGAGTTTCAGTGGCAGAAGAGACCTCGTTGAACCAGAATAAAGACTGAAGGCTGCAAACTGGTTTAAAGGTTTTAGGTATTCGGTGAAAACAGCTTTCACAGTGTCCAGTTACAGCGTGGCCACAGTTCTGTGTGAATACAATCAGTATTACACTTCTTTATATCCAGTGCCCCACCCCACCCTCAGAGGAAAAACCCATGTTTGGAAACCAGTCTAATCTTAACCAGAACCATTAGTGGACCTCAGGCAGACGGTTGGATCTCTTATGTCTCTCTGGATCTGTCCTCCTGCGTCAAGTTTTCTTGACCGGTCATTCTATCTTAGCTGAAAAAGGACATCTTGTATCTCTGGATAGGCTATGGTCTCAACCTGGGAC
>JABXJD010002462.1:50000-52716 GCA_013375575.1 Percina caprodes
TATACTACTACTTCACGGATAACTCAGCTACTACTAGTACTACTACTACTATTAATACTACTTCTACATCACGGATAACTCAGGTACTACTAGTACTACTACTACTACTACTAATACTACTACTACATCACGGATAACTCAGGTACTACTGCTACTACTAGTACTACTGCTAGTTCTACTACTACATCAGCGACTGTAGTACTTCTGCTAGTACTACTACTATGACATGATGATCCCATATTGATGATGTGTTGGTTGTCCCATGATTTAAAGTATAATAGAGTCCACCGCTCAGATCTGAATGAAGGACATGATCTCATTAAATACTCAAAATCACACAAAAAATATCAATGGAAATCAAATGTATCAACCCACGGAGGTCTGGATTTGGAGTCACACTCAAAATCAAAGTGGAGTACCCCCCTACAGGCTGATCCAGCTCTGATGTCATGTCCTTAAAACAAGTCAGAATGAGGCCCAGTAGTGTGTGTTGCCTTCGCGTGACTGTAGGACACCCTACAACGCTTGGGCATGCTCCTGATGAGGTGGGGGATGGTCTCTTGAGGATCTCCTCCCAGACCGGGACAAAACCCTCCTGGACAGTCTGTGGTGCAATGTGGTGTTGGTGGATGGAGCGAGACATGATGTCCCAGATGTGCTCAATTAGATTCAGGTCTGGGGAACGGGGGGCCAGTCCGTAGCATCAATGCCTTCCTCTTGCAGGAACTGCTGACCCACTCCAGCCACATGAGGTCTAGCATTGTCTCGCATTAGGAGGAACCCAGGGCCAACCGCACCAGCATATGGTCTCACAAGGGGTCTGAGGATCTCATCTCGGTACCTAATGGCAGTCAGGTTACTTCTGGCGAGCACATGGAGGGCTTTGTGGTCCCCCAAAGAAATGCCACCCCACAGCATTACTGACCCACCGGCAAAGCGGTCCCGCTGGAGGACGTTGCCGGCAGCAGAACCTTCTCCACGGCGTCTCCAGACTGTCACGTCTGTCCCCTGTGCTCAGTGTGAACCTGCTGAATCTGTGAAGAGCACACGGTGCCGGTGGCCAATTTGCCAATCTTGGTGTTCTCTGGCAAATGCCCAACGTCCTGCACGGTGTTGGGCTGTAAGCACAACCCCCCCCTGTGGACGCCGGGCCCTCATACCACCCTCATGGAGTCTGTTTCTGACTGTTTGAGCAGACACATGCACATTTCTGGCCTGCTGGAGGTCATTTTGCAGGGCTGGCATTGCTCCTCCTGCTCCTCCTGGCACAAAGGCGGAGGTAGCGGTCCTGCTGCTGGGTTGTTGCCCTCCGAAGGCCTCCTCCATGTCTCCTGGTGCACTGGCTTGTCTCCTGGTAGCACCTCCATGCTGTGGACACTACGTTGACAGACACAGCAAACCTTCCTGCCACAGCTCGCATCGATGTGCCCTCCTGGACGAGCTGCACCACCTGAGCCACTTGTGGGGGTTGTAGACTCCGTCCCATGCTGCCATTAGAGTGAAAGCACCGCCAGCATTCACCAAAACATCAGCCAGGAAGCATGAGACCTGAGAAGTGGTCTGTGGTCACCACCTGCTGAACCACTCCTTTAGTGGGGGTGTCTGGCTAGTTACCTGTAAGTTCCACCTGTTGTCTATTCCATTAGCACAACAGCATGGGGCCCTGATGGTCGATCCTGCTTCCTAAGGGGACAGTTGGATTTCACAGGAGTGGGATTGACTTGAAGTTACATTACGGGTCTCCTGCTCTGGGTCTGAGAGGACCTGGGTCTCCCCGGGTCCTGGTTTGAGTCTGAGAGGACCCGGATGTCCCCTGAGGACCGGGTCTCCCTGGTTCTGCTCTGTCTGAGAGGACCCGGGTCTCCCCAGGTCCTGGTCTGAGTCTGAGAGGACCCGGGACTCCCTGGTCCTGCTCTGGGTTTGAGAGGACCCGGTCTCCCTGGTCCTGCTCTGGGTTTGGGAGGCCCTGGTCTCCCTGGTCCTGGTCTGGGTCCCGGGTGCTGCAGCAGATGGAAACGGTTTCTGTTTCTGACTCAGAACTTTCCTCTCCACGTTTTCCCATAAATCTTTGTGTTTATGCGAGTCTGGCGTTTGAGGAATGTGGAGGATTCAGATCACATTTCATCATATTGTGTGTGTGTGTGTGTGTGTGTAGCCCAGGTAGGTGGTGTGTGTGTGCCTGTGTGTGTGACAGTTGACCTCAGTCAGATGGGGAGCTGCCTCTTTTCCTGTAAAATCACCAAAGACACACACACACACACACACACAGACACAGCACACACACACACACAGACACACACACACACACACACACACACACACAGAGATACACACACACAGACACACACACACACACACAGACACACACACACACACAGACACAGACACACACAGACACACACACACACACACACACAGACACACACACACACACAGACACAGACACACACAGACACACACACACACACAGACACACACACACACACACACACAGACACACACAGACACACACACACACACACACACACACACACCGGGAATGATTTAAGCGTCTAAAGTGAAACCAGAACCTCCAGAAGAGAAAGTTAAAAACCAACAACTCCAGAAGGAAATAGATAGATAGATAGATAGATAGATAGATAGATAGATGGATGGATGGATGGATGGATGGATGGATGGATGGATGGATGATGGATGGATGGATGGATGGATGGAT
>JABXJD010003221.1:0-5000 GCA_013375575.1 Percina caprodes
ACACATGCTTCGGCGTTACCGTGGAAGTATAAAAACGGAAATTCCGAATCTAATGGGCCATGACTGCTTTTTGTGCACACCATGGATGTATTAAGAGAACTGGTACACACCATAGACCGTCAAAAAAAAAAAGTGTGTTATATACACACACACACACAGTCTATGGTGCACACCCAGAGAGGTAGTAGGCTACAAACTCTCTTATTTTTTTTAATTTTCCTGTTATTTCTTGTTTAATGTCCATGAGCATAACTACACACAGGAAACATTAAACACAACCAGTGGTAAACATAGATATAAAATGAAATAAATACCATACAATTATAAATAAAATAAGTCACTTTATATAAAGATGTTTTTTTTATTATGCAGTGTTTTTATGATGAGATGTATAGTCACAAAAGACAAATGCAAACCATATTGACCAAGTGACTTTACATGCCATGCCATATCACAGTAACACTCAAGACTGAAGAATACATTTATTTTATTTTATAATAAAATAATAATTTTTTTATTTATTAGATTACAGCAAAATATCTTATTATGAAGTTATATTGCTGTCATGTGAATCTAAAACCATGCAACTTAGATGTTAAATGAGCAAAAAAAAACTGTTAAGTTATGTATTGATTGTTAAGTCCATTTGATTTGATTGTTGGAGTTGCAGGTTGGCTTTTCATTAGTCTCGCATTGCCAGACCTTTCACAGCACTGTGAAGGAGGGTCTGGCTAGTCCACACAGCATTCAGAGATGGGAGAAAAATGTGCTCTTGTTTATTGGCTTTTTTTTGTTTTGTTTTTTAAACCAATCACAAACCTATCATCATGGGCGGCGTTAAGACTGAGCCATGGTGCCGCTGTAAAATAGCCTCAGGAAGGAACTTGTTTTGGTAGAACATGTATGTTCAAAAGTTGTTTAGTCCTGCAACATAAAACTCCGATTGGACAGATAGTCTAGCTAGCTGTCTGGATTTACCCTGCAGAGATCTGAGGAGCAGTTAACCATAGTCCTCATAAATCAACTGGAGATTAGAATTCCAACACAAAGAAAGTGGACAAAAAGAGTGACATGTGGTGTAATTTCTGACGCAACGGAGGAATCCCGGAGGTGGAACGTCATGGATATAGACTAGCTTTTCATTAAATCTTTTTATCAATTGACCTGTGAGCACCAGACCTACGTAATGCTTGAACAGTCTACTGAGTATCTTCAGCTCCTCAAGCTGAATCTGCACTCTGACCTCCCGGCAGAGATCAACGAAGTGCCTTTGTACATGTATATCTGTATGAGAGAGTGCTTCTTATGACTGATGATGTTTTAGCTGAGGGCCTTGTGCATCATTATTTTCAAGGCAATCTTTCAAGGCTATCTCCATTGTCATCCACTATTTGAATAACTGCTCAATCAGTCCCTGATGAATAGAGGATCAGCTGCAAAAAGACAACATGGCAAGAGGGGGAGGAAGAAAAAAAAGACTGTTTTACCTTGATATGTAAAGGACCAAGGGCAGATAAACTAGTTCAAAGCGATACAAATGCCTTTTTGCCATATCTTTTCCACTAGAGCCTCCTACATCTGCTCCCTCCCTTTATTTCCTGCCCCCAACTGTACACATCCTATCTGTAGCCTCTCCTTGTGAAATGTAGGTGATGATGACAAAAATGTACACTAATCCTGACATGAAATCAGCAGCCCCTTTGAAAAACCAATCTGTCCAGAAGATAAAGAGGACAATAAAAGACACCCTTTTGAAAAAATTCAATATGGCAGTATGATGAGAATAAAAATGCCACTAATGAAATGCAACCACTCTCCAATGCTACTCCTTCAGGTATAGCTCCCCTTTACAACATCCCTCCTCCTGCACATACACACACACACACACGCACACACTTCACATATAACAGACCGAGCAGCAGCTGAAACTGTTTTATGTGATAGTAATAAACTGCTCTACAAGTATATGTTCAGATTTTACACCCAAATGGCAATAAGGGCACAGACTGCCCAGGTTTCTCCAGCTTGTTATGGTAATGTGGTATATATATGACTGAAATGACTACCAGAATGGTTAATATTGTAGGTTCAGATGTGGCTATTATAGGGTCATACATGGCTGAAATCAGTTGCAGTCCATCTAGTCATGCCTGCAATAATGATGTCTGCATCCTAATGTTCTTTGGACATTTCATTACATATTCCCAAACCTGTTTTGATCAGAAAATTAATACTTTATTAAACAAGAATACTAATAGCAGGATGTATATTTTTTCATTTCTAGTGAAGGTTTTAAACCCATTTTTGGAGTCTAAATAACATATTATAGATGTTAATGTGAGCAAAAGTAAGCCCCTGGCATGTGAGTGAAAAGCACAATGGTATTTTTATTAATGTGTGGATTCCAGGGAGAAAGGTTTCCGCCTGACAGAAATGTAATTTTATCTATAGGCATGACAGCATGGCACCTCAATTTTTTCGGGCTAATAGCAGCACTCAGGCAATAGAATTACAGTATGCAACTTTTGGACTATTTCATAGACTCATTTAATGGACTTAAAAAGTCAGATTAAAACTAAAACTCTCTCCTCCACAGGTATGCAAAAAAATATTGAGGATAATACTCAAATGATAGAGATTCAGCACCACGAAAATAAAAGAATTGATATACTAGTACAATATATCACCTACAAGGAATGTTTCCCTTTTTACCCATCCTAACTAATTAGGAGCACTGAGAAGCCATAGGGGACCAGCCTCAGTTGTAATGCTAGTACCTCTGTCAAGGGCAGTAGTTACATGCAGCATGCATGTTGATGATGCATGATAGGAGGAAACCCAGGAAGAACATGAAAAACTCCACACAGAAAGACCCTGCCCGGGGAGAGGGGGTAGGAACACAGTACTCAGCATTGCCTATTTGCTGTGAGGTAGCAATGCTGTCTAATAACAATAATATAATTATAAGCTCTGCAGTTCGTCAATTAGATCATTTTTTACAGATCAAAGACAACCTTTTTATGAAGACTGAGACAGTCTATCCTCCTCAATGAGAGATTGTAATTGATGCTTTAAAGCTGGTACATTGGTATGGTACATTTTGGGTTATTAATTATGCATGAATGAGAAATACACGTAATTAAATGGTATACAGAAGAGAATACACAATGCCTTTACAAGCACAAAACTTACTTCACTTTCCTTTTTTTGCTTTGCTAAATTAAAGTAATCAGTCAACTGTAATTACTAATTTCTTTGCAGATCAACATCTCACATGCAAAACACATACAGTAATAAGCTCATAAAACTTGATGTGTTACTTGAGTTGAATTTAGCCAGAACAATAAAGAGTCATCAGATAGCTACAACATTTTAATACTGCTTAGAGGGAAAAGGATGTAATCAAGGAGGCAGGGGTGTCGGACTGGGGGTGTAAAGGGGACTAAGTGCCCAGGGCTCTCATGTGATGAGGGCCCAAAAGATGCTAAAATGAATAGCTGTGGATGTGGGGTGGGGCCCATAGAGTTACTTTCTCCAGGTCCCAGAAGTTTGTGCTACTTCCCTGAACTTAGGATACAATTTCTAAGGCTCAAGGAGCAGGTTATAAAATCTCTGCTACTGAACAAATAATAATGTATCGCTGTAAAATAAAGCATTTTTTAAATGGATTGCTTTGACCCTTTATATTTTTCTTTTTGTTCTTCAGGGTACACTATTAACCACCATTAACAAACTAAACAAACAAAAGAAGGATGTAAGTTCCGCCCATATTTGCAAAATAAAATGATCACATCACCTCCTGTGATCTGCTCCTTCTCCCCCTCCGCAGTATTTCTCGAGACCATCCTCATCAAGTTGATTAGTGTACTGAAGGGTAATCCATACTTACTAAATTGGTTTAATCCATCTATCTCAGTTGTACATGCCTTGTCTTTGTCACGGCTAAATGTAATGTGATTAGTGAAACCTGCTGTGACTGTCGCAGACACCCAAGGTATCCTGAGTCAACAGCCTCAGCACAATCCCAGGGGGGCACTGAGAGTCGCCTAAATGTCAGATCTGTTTGCAAAGAAGCCACCTGACAATCAGGACTTGGGGACATATACAGTATATAGTAATATTTGTCCAAAACTCACAAAAAGTTACAAAAACATATTTTGAGAATGTTGTATATCTCTTTCTTATATGAGGAGAACATCATTTTGTAATTTTTGTTTTATTTTAGTTTCTAGGGCAGGCATGTTTTAGTTTCAAAAAGTCTTACATTTAGTCAAAAAAAAGACAGTCATATGGAGGATTTATCAATTTTTAAAGATATTGAGGGATTCATGAAGGTGAAATTTGTCAGATTCCTCCTTCGGTCTGCTCTTTGCTTCCTGTTTGTGTGTGTTAAGCTGCATTGAATGAAAAAAGTAGCTTGAAACCAAATCAAATTTCAACTTTAAACCTTGATTTCAAAATGTCTCTCAAAGAAAACAAAGATACTGTCACCAACATGACTAAATCAACACAAAAAAAAGTATATTAATAAAGGCAAACTTGTTAGCAAAACCCTTTTTTTTGTCTGTCTCTGTTTGTTTTTTAGAAAAAAGCTGCTTGAAAAAATTACAAGTGAGGCTTTAAGTGTACTCACAGTAGTGTACTATGCTGTTAATTCACCCAAAGGTATGTTGAGCGATAGTGTAGGGGAGAGCCAGGACGATTGAAACACGGGACGGATGAAACACAACAGACTTCCTTAGGTGAAAACATAAGGCATGTTAACATCCTTCTATCAGCCAAACATTTCCGTTATTTCCTTTTATCACGGAGTTACAGCCAATAAAAAAGTTTGGATGGTCAAAAGTAAACTTCATTAGCGGTTACATTTTTTTGATTATTTTCATTTAAAGGTTTGACTACAACTGTCCCGGCTCTCCCCTACATGTTGAGTGTATTAGACGGTGGGCCGAACACGTTTTTCATGTTGTTGATCAATCTCCACCGATTATACGATTGTT
>JABXJD010003221.1:20000-32550 GCA_013375575.1 Percina caprodes
GATATTGTTCTATCTATCTTTCATTTGACTGGACACAACCTGGTACTGATTTTGATTTGTTTCTCTAAACATGCAACATGTACATCTCAGTAAACGCATTTCATTTCTGTGCTGCTTTCACTTCCAAAGGGTTTGAGATTTGACCAAAAATTCAAACCCCAAACCTAGGTGTGGCTTCAATTGTGAAATGAATAAAAAAACCTGAGGAAGGAGATAGCATCAGATTAGCAAAAATCACAGACCACACAAAACCACAAACATAAAGTTGTCAAAACGTATTTTTCAGTTGACAATAATAAAGTGGATCTCTTACCTCTCTGGTGGTTGAAGAAGGGAGGACAAATCCTTCTATGGACAAACCGTGGCACTAGAAGACAATGGGTTTGTATGGGTATTACTTTATGTAAAAAAAACTAAAAACAAACATTGAATCTAATTTTTTTTTTTTAACCGTTGCTTTACACATTTTGTACCATATTTATTTAAATTGTGTGCAGAAAATCTACTTCCTGCCACTTTTATGACTTTTATACCAGGCTTATGTACATGCTCTACAAAACAGTGACGAATCATGTAAAATCAATGTGAAAAAGCAGTTTGAAACCCACCTTCTGCAGGATCTTCCAAACTTTCTGGTAGAAGCCCACAGGGACTCGGTTCAAGGCTCCGTCCAGGCGTCTCCTGCGCAGCCATTGGCCGGGTCTGGAATCCTTGACAACCGGCAAGCATTCGGGAACGTCCAAAGATCCTATGGACTGCATCTTGTACCTCTGCTACAGCCGCCAAAATAAAAAATTAAAAAAATCATCTTAAAAGCTCTTGTTTGTTGTGGAAGAACAGCACCCTCATCCTTTTATAAAAAGGCATAAAGCAATTCAGTAGACTACCAATCTGACCTCACTGATGATGAAAATGATTGACTTGTATTGTACTGCATTATGTGAGGTGTATAACATTACAACAACAAAAAAAAGTCAGAAATATCTTATATATATTTAATTATTATTATTTATTAGATAAATCTTTACCCCAGATTCAAAGCTTTCTATATCCAGAGACTGAGATCGCATGCCCTGAGAGGCAGAAAAGGGAAAATATTCACAAAATGAAAAACACAGAACTGGGCAAAATGAAAACAGCGATGACAACAAAACAACCCCAAACCCAGTGGATTGTGCCTTCTGACAGTGCTAAATTAAGAGTGGCAGCATGCAGGAATCAGGATGGGAAGCGATAGCAATGAGGTTAGGCAATAATAAATGGATAGAAAAATAAACTGATCCATTTCCAAGAAACAGCCCGTTTGATGGTTAAGATGGCTTTAAAACTAGGCACACAAAATAAATAATAAATGAATAAATATAGGCACACAAAATAAATATAGTGCGTAGTTTCTGTTTACCCCATTCTACACCTTCCGTGACCACGCAACAAAATATCATTTGTTACTTTTTTTTGGCATTATGTTTAACAATTAATCAAGAGACTAATCGTCAGATTGATTATGAAAACAGCCATTAGTTGCAGCTTTACTATCAATGAATACTTATTAGCTACTCAGATTGAAGTTTCAGCTCTGCAAGACTGAAACTCAGCAGCCACAAAGTAGCGTTGAGTGTTAACCGCTTATATGATCCGCTCCATGACTTTTAGGCAATGTTAATATTTATATTATTTCAGATAAATTACGACAGAAAACCACAACTGAATGTTGTTATTGTTGTCACCTTGAACGAGAAGGTCAGTGACTGGTCCAGCTGAAAAAGAGACAAAAAATATCCACTCTGCATTACAGACTTCCTACACACCTGCTTATAACGAAAACTATGGCAGCACAATATGAGGAAATTATGCATATGACAGATAACCCCTAGTTGCTCCAGAGGCGTGCGACTTCTGACATATATACCAATTGCAAGTCGGTTTGGATAAAAGCGTCAGCTAAATGACATGTAATGTAACATTAACGTTGTGAAATATTGCGATAACGATATTACTTGCAATTAATAAACCAATATTAAAGTGGGTACTCAGTTCTGCTGCTTTCAGTATTCTGCTAAAATACAACAAATTACTTGTTGAATTTTAATCAAATGAAAGGAAATCATTTCCAACATGATTGTATTGAACAACTTAAATTGAATATAAAAAAAGGCACAATTACTGATATTTACTGATTACACAAAAAAGCTCGGAGTGTGTTTTACGATATGTGGCAGTCTCTCGCGATGCGTTTATTGTGCCAGTTGATATTGCGATGCCGATAAAAAAACGATATATGGGGCATGAGCATAGCTCACCTGGTAGAGCGTATGCCCCATGTACAAAGGCTCAGTCCTTGTCGCAGCGGCCGCAGATTCAACTCTGACCTGCGGCCCTTTGCTACATGTCATTCCCCCCTTTCACATCTTCAGCTGTCCTGTATAATAAAGGCCTAAAATGCCCAAAAAAATAATCTTGAAAAAAAGGATATATTGTGCAGTCCTACTGAAAACCAAGTTCAAAACCTGCATTATTCCTAACCCTAACATAACATTATTTTTATGTATATTAATGTCACATTGACGTTTAAGCCTGCCAGACCCTTTTAGGTTATGAATCCTCAGGTAATTTCAAGGAAAATAAAAGATTTAACAAGTCAAACCCTTTTTAATTAGCTACTGTACAAAAAGTCTAATCACTGACACCGCCACCACTACCACCACCATCATGATCATCATCATCATCATCATCATCATCACCTTGATCAGCTCTGACAAAGCAAACCTGAACTCGCCCTGCATCTGCTCCGGAAGATAATTTTCAACGCAATGACAAATTTTCCATTTACTTCACCCATGGTGGATTTACCACAATCAAACCTCAGCATCTAATCCTCCCTCGCTTCTCACTGACAAATAGCATCATCATCATCATCATCATCATCATCATCATCACCTCAACTGAGTCAGTCAAAGACACACTTCGGTCCATCTGCAACACATGAAACACAATGAATTGCAATGCTCAAACCCTAAATTGCATCGGTTAACAATCTGCTGCAAAGTAATTTTCCTTTTTCCGAAGCAAAAGCCAATGACACATTAATAACAACCCCAATAACTCCACAGCCAGGTGAATTAACTCTTCTAACATCATCATCATCATCATCATAATCATCATCACCTCTGCAGTCGGATCTGTCAGAGACAACCGGGGTTCCTGGATCGAAACAAAGAAGACAAAACAAGCAGCATTTAGAGGTCGAGCTTGACAATTCATTTGTGACCTAGGAAACAGCAAAGCAATCTCGACTCAAGGCACACTTGCTTGATTGATTGATCTAATCAGCAGATGGAGTTTGCCCAGTACATGTTCAAACGTTCTACTATTTTAGCTTAAAAGTTGAGCTTTACAGTTATTTTCACTCCTTTTTACAAGCCATTTTTTCCACATGCAAACCAAAGACTAAATGCTGCCTTTTTTGCACGCAAAAGAAGTAGACAAAGTATTTTCAGTTCTATTCTGATTTTGGATAAATAGAAGTTGACAAAACAAGCCCAACTCAAGTTGAACGCTGCGGAAAAAGCTGAGTAAGTGAACCACAATGGTCAATTGCTCTTTTAACAGCTGTCCAACGTAGACGAGAAGTCTGAAACGTTTGAACATCAACAAATGAGCATCCTCCACCTGCTGATGAAGGCTGTGTGAAAGCAGCTGAAAGCTCTGGGACACATTTCACTGGTAACTGACAGAAACAAGGACAGCCATTCGAATTAATTTGATTGGTGATGTTTACACTGAAGGTGAATTAACACCTACAGCATATTCTGGTTTTATAGTTCACTTAAAATAGAAAGAAAGAAGAAAGATATAAAATTGCGATAGATAATATTCCTTTGCGTGATCATCACCTTAAATGGATCCGACAAGGACAACCTGTGCTCCGCCTGCAACACAGAAACCAAGTCAACAAGCTGCTCTCATGATTTTTTGAAATCTGAAACGCCACCTCAACAATTACTTAATATTCCAGCTTTTGATGATTTTTTCAATAGCAAACATCGACATTGGCCATCTAAACCTCAATATTTTAACAACAAGCTATACAGTTTTTCTTAATTATTTCTCGTCTGATGCAGCTCGCCTCTTTCCACAATGACGTTTCCCCATCAGCATCAGCCAGGTGAATTACCACCTAATCTGATTCATCGTCATCTTACACGGATCCGTCAAAGACAAGCTGTGTTCCAGCTGTGAAAAGACAAGAGTCAGTTTGCCAAAAAGCACAATAGTTGTAAAAAAAGGACCTTCTTTCATCTCTTTTTTCACCAGCTGTATCTCAAAGTCAACAGCACTTTGAATTCTCATAGTTCATCTGTTTAGGGACAAACAGTTTTCTCGCACCTCTTTTTAATGCACTTTAAAAATTTGCTTTTAAAAAAAGAAAATGTGGATCTCTTTTCACTGAAATCAGCAACTTCTACAGGGCTCCTACCATCTTCATGTCGCTCTTCAGTTTGCTGATGCCGGCTCTCTCGCTCTTGGTGGCGCCCACGTTGCCCAGTTGATGGATGGAAATGGCAGAACTGACGCCGGCATCCAGCTCTCTAACTGTGGGGGGGAGGAGGATGTGATTAAGCATGTGATTGGCTGTGTGTGCGATACAGCATTTGATTGGTTGCGATGATAGATTGACTGACCACTGCACTGCACTCCAAACTCTTTCCCACTGAGGATGTGGTGGAGGAGATTCTTCAGCTCTGATGGGTCGAGGCTCATCAGACTCTCTGTAGCCTCCTCTCCTACACACACAGACACAGACACACACACACACACACACATTGCTGGCACTATGGGTTTTAGGAACTTGTGAATGGACATTTTTTACAATTTGCTTACATTCAGGGGTAAAAAAGAGAAGGATAAACTATAAATTCTGTGATCAAGCGGACCACCACGCAGTCAGCGGTAAAGTGGGCCACGGCCTACCGGTGTATGTGTATCCTTATGACATCACTATAGTCTATCATTTGATGGTACCAAGGGTATCACTGGTATTTCCCTCATAGGTCACATAATCACTATTCAATTTGTACATTAATATAAGTTCTTGTTAAAAAGACTCAAGAAGGAATAATATGGTCTACTCTCTCGATCTCTCCTCTCCATCGTCCTCAGCTTCTCTGTTTGTCTTACCTCTTTTTCTCATCTCCTCTATCTCCCTCCTCTCTACGCATCCTCTCTCTGTACTTCAGTTCCAGATCCAGTCTGAATGCTATAGCCAGTACCATTTTTGAAGAAGGGCAAGGGGGGGGGGGACTCCTGTCAATCATTTTAAATGGTAATCAGTCAGAGTAAACTAGCCCAGTTATTTCGCTAAGGACTTTATTATGTCTGGGATTTTAAGCCATGTAGCTTCATTCACAATAAGTAGTGAAGACACTGTACTATAGATTGTGTTTTATTGGTGAGCTAATTATGATAAATTGAACTATTTCAGGATACAGCGCAAACACGGTTGGTTAATGTTATTATAGCATTAACTAGCAAAGGGAGCTTGTTGTCACTAACTTTCAGTGGCTTAAATGCCAGAGAATGCATGAAATTACATCCAGTTATTTAGCTGACAATATATCCTGAATTGTACTTGTGACATGTGCTAAGCTAATGAGAAAAGGTGGAGGTGACTTGCAACTTTGTGTATGAAAGGGGTAACCTAAGCAACGCTGAGGCTTGTTGTGTCAGTGGCATGAATCTACCGTGAACCAAATTTAAGTTTAGTACTGTTTTCCGAGCTCACTCACTTTGGGCTTGTAGACGAGGCCGTTGGTGTCATTAGGAGGAGAAAATATGCGTGTTACATCAAGTATCATCTTCTTCTTCTCTTTTCTTCCTTACCTGAGCAGTTGAGCGACTGGGCCAGTTCAGTGGCCATGACCTGGATGATGAGACCGATACGGAGCCTGAACATCTCGCTGAACAGACTGGGCTGAGTCCTTATGCTCATAGCCAGGTACACCATGATCTCCTGAAGGAGGGAGAGAGAGATTAAAGAGGAAGGCAGGAAGACAAACACCCACATGATGATGGCGGAGGATGTGAGTCACCTGAGTGAGAATGGCCACGCTGATGTTGTTTTCGCTGGCCTCGTCTATGAGAGCAGCCAGCTGGTCTGGAGGTATGGGAGCAGTGATGGTTTTCTCTCGGGGCTCCGGAGGAAGACCCACCGTCAGGTGCTTCTGATGCGCCAGCAAATCAGAGCAGGCCTACCAACAGATCACAACCAATCAGAAAAGAGTTAGGGGTACATGTAAGAGTTGTTAATGAGAATACAGATACAGTATATAACTAATGACAAATCAATAGGCAGGCATGTTTATGAATATAAGAGAGAAGACATCCTTTAACAACCATGATTACCCAAAAAATGACTATGGAGGACTATGGTTAACTGCTCCTCAGATCTCTGCAGGGTAAATCCAGACAATCTGTCCAATCTGAGTTTTCTGTTGCACGACTAAAACAACCTTTGAACGTACACATGTTCCAGCAAAACAAGTTCTTTCCTGAGGCTATTTTGCAACGGCACCAGGCTCCGTCTGGCACTTAGCACTGCCCAAAACGATTCTGATTGGTTTAAAGAAGTGCCAAAGAACCAGGGCACGTTTTCCTCCCCCAGACTACATTTAATGTTGAATTGACTGCCCCGTAAACGTTCCTTTTAGAGCAGTTTTCTTAAGAACAGACAATAAAGAAGTCTAGAAAAAAGACACCTATTCGAATGAGGCTCTGTTTTCTAAGGTCACCGTTTTGGCACACCTACAGAAAGAATTTATCATTTAAATGCTAGCAAACTAAACTTTCATCTCTAATATCAGATCACTGCCAATCACTCTAATTAGCTGCCCATGAACACATTACACTGACTAAATGAAAACCTAACCTCTTTGGCAAAGTGAAAGTTTATTCACTGAATGTCACCCTATTTTTATTTATAACTTTTTCTGTGTGTGTGTGTGTGTGTGTGTGTGTGTGTGTGTGTAAATAGAATATAGTAGATATGGACATGGATAACTACTCTCTAGGGTGCAGGCCAATACAGAATGTAAGGCTTGCGTTTTGTGTGCTATATGTATGCGTGTGGTTGTCTGTAGCTGCTCTTAACAAATTGTGTGTCGTACCGAGTCAAGCTCCTCCACCTTCTTCTTCAGCATGCCAGAGATCATCCTGATAAGGCCCCAGTGTTTGACTTCCCCTGCCTTCTCATATAGGTCAGAGAGCAGAGATCTCACCGTAGAGCCTTTACCATGCAGATGAGTGTCCCAGTCCATGCCCCTGTGATTAAAACAAAAACAGCAGATTTTCAACTTTTTTGCCAAATAACGCTTTCCCTACGGCTAACTTTACTGAATTTTTAGCCTTCCTTAAGTATGAATCCTAAAGATGAAAGATGATGAATAAAAAAAAAAGATACAACACTTCAATACCTGCATTTTTGCTGCATTGCCATTTACAGTATGCTTTTCATATTCTATTGGAATTCTGTATATATATGTATACTAATAATTTAAAGGATTTATGTTGGAAACATTTAAGTATAGCTTGCTCAGACAGAGACATGGACGTCAGTTAATAAAGGAAAGGTGATTAACATAAAAAAATACAAGAAACTAATTATGCCTTATGCTGAAGAAAGAACAAGACAATTATCAGCTTTTTGTCTCTCGTATTCAAGGTCTACAAGCTACCATCTTAAAAACACACCACACAACATTTCTGCTAATACAGGGATGTACAGAAAGAATTTGGAGATGAATTCACTAAAATACTAATAAAAGAAGATGAAGAAGTGTGCAGCTGGGAACACCGTCTGTTTTTGTAGCCATTTAAAAAAAATAAAATAAAAAAAATACGTAAAGTATTCTTACTCATCACATTCACACAGTACTATGTAGTGAAATTGAAATACCGCATTTAACTTATCCTAAGTATTAGGAGCAATGGACAGCAATACGTATAGCATAAGGGGAGCAACATGGGGTGCAGTGTCTTGCTCAGGGACACTTTGACATGTGGCCGGAGGAGCCTGGGATGGAACTGCCAATCGAGTGGTTGAGGGGCAAGCACTCTACCACCGAGCAAAATGCTGCACACATTTGAAAAGTGTTTGCTTCTATGTATCAGCTACCATTTTAAGACGGTTACGATACAGCTCACTCAAACAGAGTATCTTACTTGTCTTTGTAGAGGATGTAGAGTATATCACCCTGGTCCTGGAGACTCTGGGTGTCTTTTAACAGCTGGACCAAAGCGTTGTGGTCAATGTTTCCGCTGGCATCTGTGGGGATAACAGCCTTTGCTGAGACTGTTGCCTCTGAAGCCTGGAGGACAGATGTGGGAAGTTAAAGGTCAAAAGGTATGATGCTCATTTTCAGGTTCATACTTGTTTCTACTAGAACACCTGGACATCATGCTTTCGTGTTTAACCCTTTGAACTCTGCAATAGAAGAGGTCGGCCAGTGCCTACTTTGGTATGCTTGCTTATAGTGATGTCATTTCTTGGAGTATCTTCAAATGCTTCATATCCCTTAAAAACAGTATGAACCAGGCTAAAAGGTTACGTAAGCAAATAAACCATAATAATAACTAAAAGTATTCAAATTGTGTCATAAGTACAACAAGAAACGGATGTGTGTTTTTACCAAATTTTACACACAAAACATATTGATCCAGAAGATACTACATATTTCTTAACACTCGCTGCTAGCTGATATGACATAAAATTAAAATAACAATTAATTGCACATTTGACCTGGATGACGATAAATTAACAATAATTAACACCGTTGTTCTAAATCATCATTTTCTGAAGCCAAAATGTTTTGAACACAGCGATTTATTTGGGCACAAGTTGCTCAATTAAGATCCTCCATTATGCTTTCCATGTGGCTGACTGGTCTGGGTGAAGTCACGCGACTACACACGGGTAGAATGTTTTTAAGGATAAAGGAGGCCAATCAACAGGAATAAATGATCAAAATTATTGTCATAGGAAAACAATATGTCGATAACAGCTTCAGAATGTTGATTTTGATACATTTTCGATAAATTGTCCAGCCCTAATTTGATCTATATACTGGACATTTTTTTGTTTTTGAGATATACACATTTTTAGGAGCAGAGTGTTTTGATAGTTTCATCTGTTATAGAAATGGTCTGCCTGCTGTTTGGCACTGGACGTCAAGTAACATGATGCCATCGCTGCGTGCGTACAACGTAATGGTGCAAAAGACACAAGCCTTAGCTTTATGTTGCAAAAAAAAAAAAAAAAGGATGCTTTAGCTGTTATAGTTTTTATTTTAGACCGATTTAAACAGGAACATGTAAACAATGATCTTAAAAACCCACCTGGGTTCCTTGCAGTGCGGAGGGGTCTGGGAGGTTCAGATTGAGGGAAGGCTGAGGAGAGTGAAACAGCTTGTTCGGCAGGTACATGTTGACATCTGGACAAAACAATGGAGTCTGGTGTCAGTGAGAGTATATAACATACTGTCTAGATGGTGTTTGGGGTGTGATATGTTGTGGAGATGTTGGATCCACTCACTTTGTATGTTGAGGTCCTGAGCCTTGTTCATCAGAGACACCATATCCTTGGTTTTGGTGGCCAAAGCCTTGAACTTCCCCAGAGCTCCCACCTGCCGTTTGGGCTTCTTCGGGGTAGCGTGGGCCAGCAGGTGGTCCAGGTACTGGGCGAGGTCGTCAGCCTCTGGAGAGGAGGACAAAAAGGGACAGAGGTCAAGACAGAGAACACAGAGATGGGGGTGGGGTAAAGAGTGGAAGGGGAAGTGTGGTTGATGGAGATAAAGAATGAAACAATGTGAGACACACAGCAAAAAAAGAATTATCAAGTATAAAATACCAAAAATGTAGATTCAACTCACCTTTTTAGTGTAAAAGTCAGAGAACCCTAGCATTTAAACTACACCATCTTATTTATGAAAATAATATCTATAAATGTTATCGTTTTAACAAGTACAATTTAAAAGGTTTGTTTACCCAAATCCCATAAAATTTCTCCAATGCATACTCACAAGTATCTAGCCAGTATCTTGTTAAAACTGGTAAAAACACGCTGCTTATTTAAATGATATTTCTAGTACTTTGGGGAGGCAGCAGTGATATTGGATATTAAAAAAAAAACACCTTTAACAATAAAAACGACATATCTGCATGGTTACATACACCCAGATTTTGGATGAATTGACCCTTTAAACTGTAAAGATAACAAAGCCTCATCATTCCCAATCAAAACGCTTGCAAACGAGGATGTAAGGATGATGTGTAGACGCATTCACTAGCAATCAGCAGCTGTAAGACAAGCCATGCTACACATGTGTGTATAATAAATGAGGCCAGACATGCACTGAATGCAACAACAAACCCTGTTAAAACATGCATAAGAAATGAGAAAACTTCACAACTAGCAAATTAAGATCAAAACGTTTTGAATGCAACACAAGCAAAGCTGGGCTTAGAGCCGTCATGTAAATTGGACTTGTTTTGTGATGGACAATGACACGATACAAACAGATTCATTTTCAACCAAAATGTATACCAAGTGACCACGTGGCGTCCCAAAGCCCAAGGCTGAGAAATTCTGAGTGAAAGCTACAGAACAGCACAGAGAGGATGGAGACGGGGACAGATGAGTGACGAAGGAAGTGGTGATTAATGAGAATCTTTGGTTACTTTGTCATGTTTCTGGTGAGATAATAAATATGAGATTGGTTAATTTATTTTTTTGGGGGGGGGGGATTTTAAAATAGGGGTTAGCTGAAAGAAATCACTCTCAACAACAGATAAATACAATTAGAAGACTGGATGGGCTGAAACAATATACACATGTTAGAAGACAAGGAATTTCAGGGCACTCTTCTTCAAAATTAATTAAAAAGCCTTTATTTTACAGGCTATAACATAATAGAAAATTTAAAAGCCAACCCCACGCGTAGCGGCACAGACAGCCTTCTTCAGAGTGCAACAGACATCCAGTTTCCAATTTTCTATTATGAAATAGCCAGTACAATAAAGGCTTTTAAAATAATTTTGAAAAAAACTTTTTTTATACCCAAACCCCAAAGAGGACCATCAAACATCTGACTGAACTTCCTGAGCACCCTGGTCTTTTGTTGTCTTTCTATGCCAGAAGACAAATTCCACCAATCACAGAGATATTTTTTTTAAACTTTAAGACATAAACTTACTGTAAATTACATATATTGCAGTTCATGTGTAATTTTGAGTGTCCTAGTAGGTTATTCATGGTATTACCCGTACATACAGGAAAACACTACTTTACCTTTATGTTTTGCTACAGTTTATGACTGTGTAGAATTTTATTTTTTTACCACTAGGAAAGGTCAAACCAACGATGGAAAACAAACAAATGCCACCTGGGAGTTTAAACTTCAGTTTTATTCCAATTTTCCATTGCTGGTGTCACCATTCCTCCCCATCGAACCCCATCTGTTTTTTTTCTCCTTACCATCATCATTCGTAACTCATGCACGTATCCATCGCCGTCACTCTCATCATCATCATACTCTTCGCGCCGGTGGCTCATGCTGCCAGAACCCTTACCGTCCAGGAAGCTCAGGTGAGCGAAACAGGAAGTGGTCAAGAACTCCGACAGCTTTCCCGTCTGGATCCTGGAGAGAAGAAATGCCTGTTATCGCCTGGTGTTTATCGGTTCTGTACCTGTTGACCAGTGTATACTTTGTGTGTAAATGTCCTCTCCTATCATAAGGCCCTGACACACCACCACGATTATCGGCCGTGGGACAGTCTGCCAAGGTCGGTGACTTGAGGCTGTTCGGTGTTCTGTGCTGTTGTCCGTCATTTTGGCTGACCTGAAATGCTCGGTCGGAAGACCAGCACTGCCGGCAGTTGGACACAAATGACCAATCTGATTGGTGGAGAGCTAACCCGGAAATAACAAGCGGGATGAGCGTGACTAGAGTCTCTCAAAATCTGACAAAAATCTTTTCAACTGACCTTTGTTTATCTGAAATGAAGACAGATTAATGGCCTATTTCTCACTTTAAATGTTTTTCTGTTAACTATTTTAGTAAAGTCAGTCCGACTGCCTTTTCTGCCAACGATCAGCTGTCGAGGTGGTTTGTCAGGACCTTAAAACTAGTGATGTCCAAATGAAGCTTCATGAACCAGTGTCTTTATTTTCTGAGCCCACTAGATGGTGCTCTTGGTTTTAAGAGAAAGGCGTAAGGCATTGCAATTCAGTGTATTCTCAAACAATTGTTGAACAGAGAGCGCCATCTAGTGGACTCAGAAAATAAAGACCCTGGTTCACGAAGCTTCATTCAGCCATCACTACTAAAAACCCCTGTATTCACAGAAGCAATACATGGGACCCCATTTTAGCCTCACTCCACTGGCTGCCCGTACATTTTAGAATCCACTTTAAAATTATTTTATTTGCTTTTAAATCCCTTCCCTACATCCCACTCTATATCTCGGAGCTGCTACACCCGCATACACCAACCCGTTC
>JABXJD010003383.1:10000-26527 GCA_013375575.1 Percina caprodes
TATTTGTATTTGTGCCCTATTTATTTGATGGCCTTTTTTATAACCAACCTTGAGTGAGTTCTTATGACTTTCTTGGTCATAATTCTTAATTTTTCTTAAAACGGGGACTGTTGGATAACAAATGCTCAGAAACTATGTGTTTTGTCACTTTTATTACAGAACTAATAAACAACTAAACAACAAAAACATCCATTAGTTGCTCAGCAGACACTGTTATATAGTAACATAGAAACCAATGCTTCCTTTCTGTTCAGGGCTTAGTATTATGTAGAGAAGTTATTCACACATTCCGACATGATTGCTTGTTTTTCACATGGAGTGTGGCGCTCACATCTTCTGATATCACAAAATAACTGATCGATCAGTTGGTTATTGTACATTAACCAAGAGACACTATCCTTCAAACTGTTGAGAAGCACACACTTAAAGGTAACATGTAAAATATGAGTAAATGTCTAAGTTTTGCTGCAAATAACCAACAACAAAATCACAGTTTTGCAGATTAAAGTAAACCAAGGACTTTCCCTTCGTAAGACAGAAACCTGAATTGCACTTACTAAGCTGACTTAAAAATCACTGCATTCAAACCAAGTACACTGCATGCTGAAAACCTTTGATTTCCACAATAAAAGTTATTTTGTGTTAAAAAACATGGTTCTTTTAATTACTACATAATCTCTTAATTTTCTTCTTTATTTGCACATTTTAAAATGAAACAACACTCGTATAGCTTCAATCACACACACACACACACATACGTTTGTGTCAATGATAAGGCATTCAAGAAATCTCCCAAACAGTCCTCTTTAAGACACCCCTATTTTTAACTTTCTTTAATTATCATTTAGAAACTATAAATAAATAGTCTGTAGATAATCCAAGTATTTGTCATTATTTTATACATCATGTAGGATTGGAAGTGACAATACATTTGATTAGATGAGATTTTGTTAAATTTACTGGTAAAGTTGCTGATGGTTTGTTTATTTTGTATCCAAAGTTATTGGTGAGTTCATAAATTATAAGATTTGGTAAAAACGTCTGAAAACTGTGTACTCTGACTGAAAGTTCATATAAGCCAGTGATTACTCTGCTGTAAAAAAAAAAAAAAAAACATACGTTATGAAGGTCATATCACATTGATTTCCACTGATAAAATAAATACAATCAACTATTTTCTCAAAAGAAATTCTTAATTCAGACCTGCATGAACAGTGGATGGAAACTGATCTTTGCCAAAATCAGGAGAAATCTGGTGGTATTCTTTATCTATATCCGAAGACGGATAAGCTAACGTTAGGGCTGAACCAGCACTGCTGCTGTTCACCAGTTGGCTGTTTGGCTAATTTTCTGTAACCAACGTAGCATTAACGTTAGCTATCTCCGTAGATGTATTATAAGTTGTCCCTAAAAAACCATGGATGTACTGTGATAAACAGTATATTTACCATTGTTTTGGTTGTTTTTCTGCCACCACAATGCAATTGCAATCACATAACTTCGACGTCCACTCCTAATTGGTCAATAGAGCTCCAATGTTGTTCAAAAACTATTTTAAAAAATTATTTATAGTTATGAGCCACAGTTGTTCTGGGTGACATGTTCCTTCATTAAAATGAACATGGGCCTTGTAGTTCATTTTGAGTTACCCGTTCTGCTGCTGTAAATACTGTAAGAAATTTCTGAACCCCCTTTTCCCAAATAAAATTATATACCTGTGACCTTTGCACACGCGAAGAGTCGGTCGCCATGGAGACAAGGACACCAAAACATCAGGGACTAAACCGGTATCGAGGCCCCTTCAACACAAAGTTTTTTTTATCTAAAAACATATCACAGATCATCATCAGATTTTCACATTAAGCCTATAAATAAAACATATTGTAACATGAGTCTTTCTATTACACGCTGCACTAACACACATAGTGACAATTTACATATTTATGTACGGTTAATTTTATTGTTACTTTAATGTGAAAACTGTTTTTTTAGCGGTTTCACCCCTGCTCTGGTTTCGTGGGTCATGCTCTCACTGCACTGCACACGCCCGCTGGGCAGGAAGTCCTGCACGTACGCCACGGCCTTGGTGAGGTAGGTCATGCTCCCAAAGCGGCCACTCGGGGCGCTGTCGTACAGCAGCCTGCACACTCCGGTGGACGGGTCCCGCTCCAGGAAGTGCTCCTCTGCTCCCAGGTCTCTCTAGAGGAGGGAGGAAGAACAACATCTTGGTTGCGTCCGAAAATGCATACTCTGCACTACATACTCAATATGCATACCATCATTCAACATACTTTGGTTGTAAATAAACAGTAGTGTGGATCTTTTTGGACGCAGCTGTAATTTTCAAGGTTACTTCCTGGGAGCCTCCAGTTTGTCGGTTATGAACGTTGTGCTACCACATTGCATTGTGGGGTAGTTTTGCCGGCGTAGTGTCCAGTGTTTGCATACTGTAATACGTTTGTATTTCACAGGAAATAGTATGCATACTATTGGTTTCACACTAAGATTTCGGACATACTGTAGGTGTGTATTTCAGGGGGAATGCAGGAGATATGTCACCCTCCCAAGATTTAGAAAAAGATAGATGGCCCCGGTGCCAAAAAATATGAAAGACAACCCGCTCCCCAAAAGAAAAATAACCATACAGGGGGCTCAAAACTGTATCTATCCTTCTCAGGGCCTGCATCCTAGGGTGGCATTTCTCGAAAAGTTTAATCCGTCTTAACTTTTCTACAGCATTGAAGGAAAAACAAAACAAAAAACATATTTTCGAATCCCAAAATTGAGAATCGAACATCTACCTATCAAAACGTATATATTTGGACAACCCCAAGACCACCCAATGAAAATAAACACACACATTGTTGCACGTTAGTATGGAATTTCCGACACACACCCACACGTTAGTATGGAATTTCCGACACACACCCACACGTTAGTATGGAATTTCAAAACGTGAATCCTGAATTTGTGTCTTGATGTTCTGCTCACCTGATCCTTGTAGAACATGTCGTTGGCCATGTGGACGATCTTCTCCACGTGGATGATGGAGCCGAGGCTCGGGATCTCCACGTCGGCCAGCATGGTGAGCACCAGGATGGCCTCCACCAGCAGCTGCCGGTACTCAGGCTGAGGGACGCGGTTTAAGACCGTCTCCACATGGACGGAGAATTTGATCTCTCCTGGTGTCATCTGGAGGGGAAATCCAGAGGATAAAGCCAAGATATTGTTCTATCTATCTTTCATTTGACTGGACACAACCTGGTACTGATTTTGATTTGTTTCTCTAAACATGCAACATGTACATCTCAGTAAACGCATTTCATTTCTGTGCTGCTTTCACTTCCAAAGGGTTTGAGATTTGACCAAAATTCAAACCCCAAACCTAGGTGTGGCTTCGAATTGTGAAATGAATAAAAAAACCTGAGGAAGGAGATAGCATCAGATTAGCAAAAATCACAGACCACACAAAACCACAAACATAAAGTTGTCAAAACGTATTTTTCAGTTGACAATAATAAAGTGGATCTCTTACCTCTCTGGTGGTTGAAGAAGGGAGGACAAATCCTTCTATGGACAAACCGTGGCACTAGAAGACAATGGGTTTGTATGGGTATTACTTTATGTAAAAAAAACTAAAAACAAACATTGAATCTAATTTTTTTTTTTTAACCGTTGCTTTACACATTTTGTACCATATTTATTTAAATTGTGTGCAGAAAATCTACTTCCTGCCACTTTTAGGACTTTTATACCAGGCTTATGTACATGCTCTACAAAACAGTGACGAATCATGTAAAATCAATGTGAAAAAGCAGTTTGAAACCCACCTTCTGCAGGATCTTCCAAACTTTCTGGTAGAAGCCCACAGGGACTCGGTTCAAGGCTCCGTCCAGACGTCTCCTGCGCAGCCATTGGCCGTGTCTGGAATCCTTGACAACCGGCAAGCATTCGGGAACGTCCAAAGATTCTATGGACTGCATCTTGTACCTCTGCCACAGCCGACAAAATTAAAAATTAAAAAATCATCTTAAAAGCTCTTGTTTGTTGTGGAAGAACAGCACCCTCATCCTTTTATAAAAAGGCATAAAGCAATTCAGTAGACTACCAATCTGACCTCACTGATGATGAAAATGATTGACTTGTATTGTACTGCATTATGTGAGGTGTATAACATTACAACAACAAAAAAAGTCAGAAATATCTTATATATATTTAATTATTATTATTTATTAGATAAATCTTTACCCCAGATTCAAAGCTTTCTATATCCAGAGACTGAGATCGCATGCCCTGAGAGGCAGAAAAGGGAAAAGATTCACAAAATGAAAAACACAGAACTGGGCAAAATGAAAACAGCGATGACAACAAAACAACCCCAAACCCAGTGGATTGTGCCTTCTGACAGTGCTAAATTAAGAGTGGCAGCATGCAGGAATCAGGATGGGAAACGATAGCAATGAGGTTAGGCAATAATAAATGGATAGAAAAATAAACTGATCCATTTCCAAGAAACAGCCCGTTTGATGGTTAAGATGGCTTTAAAACTAGGCACACAAAATAAATAATAAATGAATAAATATAGGCACACAAAATAAATATAGTGCGTAGTTTCTGTTTACCCCATTCTACACCTTCCGTGACCACGCAACAAAATATCATTTGTTACTTTTTTTTGGCATTATGTTTAACAATTAATCAAGAGACTAATCGTCAGATTGATTATGAAAACAGCCATTAGTTGCAGCTTTACTATCAATGAATACTTATTAGCTACTCAGATTGAAGTTTCAGCTCTGCAAGACTGAAACTCAGCAGCCACAAAGTAGCGTTGAGTGTTAACCGCTTATATGATCCGCTCCATGACTTTTAGGCAATGTTAATATTTATATTATTTCAGATAAATTACGACAGAAAACCACAACTGAATGTTGTTATTGTTGTCACCTTGAACGAGAAGGTCAGTGACTGGTCCAGCTGAAAAGAGAGACAAAAATATCCACTCTGCATTACAGACTTCCTACACACCTGCTTATAACGAAAACTATGGCAGCACAATATGAGGAAATTATGCATATGACAGATAACCCCTAGTTGCTCCAGAGGCGTGCGACTTCTGACATATATACCAATTGCAAGTCGGTTTGGATAAAAGCGTCAGCTAAATGACATGTAATGTAACATTAACGTTGTGAAATATTGCGATAACGATATTACTTGCAATTAATAAACCAATATTAAAGTGGGTACTCAGTTCTGCTGCTTTCAGTATTCTGCTAAAATACAACAAATTACTTGTTGAATTTTAATCAAATGAAAGGAAATCATTTCCAACATGATTGTATTGAACAAATTAAAACTTAAATTGAATATAAAAAAAAGGCACAATTACTGATATTTACTGATTACACAAAAAAGCTCGGAGTGTGTTTTAACGATATGTGGCAGTCTCTCGCGATGCGTTTATTGTGCCAGTTGATATTGCGATGCCGATAAAATAACGATATATGGGGCATGAGCATAGCTCACCTGGTAGAGCGTGTGCCCCATGTACAAAGGCTCAGTCCTTGTCGCAGCGGCCGCAGATTCAACTCTGACCTGCGGCCCTTTGCTACATGTCATTCCCCCCTTTCACATCTTCAGCTGTCCTGTATAATAAAGGCCTAAAATGCCCAAAAAAATAATCTTGAAAAAAAGGATATATTGTGCAGTCCTACTGAAAACCAAGTTCAAAACCTGCATTATTCCTAACCCTAACATAACATTATTTTTATGTATATTAATGTCACATTGACGTTTAAGCCTGCCAGACCCTTTTAGGTTATGAATCCTCAGGTAATTTCAAGGAAAATAAAAGATTTAACAAGTCAAACCCTTTTTAATTAGCTACTGTACAAAAAGTCTAATCACTGACACCGCCACCACTACCACCACCATCATGATCATCATCATCATCATCATCATCATCATCACCTTGATCAGCTCTGACAAAGCAAACCTGAACTCGCCCTGCATCTGCTCCGGAAGATAATTTTCAACGCAATGACAAATTTTCCATTTACTTCACCCATGGTGGATTTACCACAATCAAACCTCAGCATCTAATCCTCCCTCGCTTCTCACTGACAAATAGCATCATCATCATCATCATCATCATCATCATCATCACCTCAACTGAGTCAGTCAAAGACACACTTCGGTCCATCTGCAACACATGAAACACAATGAATTGCAATGCTCAAACCCTAAATTGCATCGGTTAACAATCTGCTGCAAAGTAATTTTCCTTTTTCCGAAGCAAAAGCCAATGACACATTAATAACAACCCCAATAACTCCACAGCCAGGTGAATTAACTCTTCTAACATCATCATCATCATCATCATAATCATCATCACCTCTGCAGTCGGATCTGTCAGAGACAACCGGGGTTCCTGGATCGAAACAAAGAAGACAAAACAAGCAGCATTTAGAGGTCGAGCTTGACAATTCATTTGTGACCTAGGAAACAGCGAAGCAATCTCGACTCAAGGCACACTTGCTTGATTGATTGATCTAATCAGCAGATGGAGTTTGCCCAGTACATGTTCAAACGTTCTACTATTTTAGCTTAAAAGTTGAGCTTTACAGTTATTTTCACTCCCTTTTACAAGCCATTTTTTCCACATGCAAACCAAAGACTAAATGCTGCCTTTTTGCATAAAAGAAGTAGACAAAGTATTTTCAGTTCTATTCTGATTTTGGATAAATAGAAGTTGACAAAACAAGCCCAACTCAAGTTGAACGCTGCGGAAAAAGCTGAGTAAGTGAACCACAATGGTCAATTGCTCTTTTAACAGCTGTCCAACGTAGACGAGAAGTCTGAAACGTTTGAACATCAACAAATGAGCATCCTCCACCTGCTGATGAAGGCTGTGTGAAAGCAGCTGAAAGCTCTGGGACACATTTCACTGGTAACTGACAGAAACAAGGACAGCCATTCGAATTAATTTGATTGGTGATGTTTACACTGAAGGTGAATTAACACCTACAGCATATTCTGGTTTTATAGTTCACTTAAAATAGAAAGAAAGAAGAAAGATATAAAATTGCGATAGATAATATTCCTTTGCGTGATCATCACCTTAAATGGATCCGACAAGGACAACCTGTGCTCCGCCTGCAACACAGAAACCAAGTCAACAAGCTGCTCTCATGATTTTTTGAAATCTGAAACGCCACCTCAACAATTACTTAATATTCCAGCTTTTGATGATTTTTTTTCAATAGCAAACATCGACATTGGCCATCTAAACCTCAATATTTTAACAACAAGCTATACAGTTTTTCTTAATTATTTCTCGTCTGATGCAGCTCGCCTCTTTCCACAATGACGTTTCCCCATCAGCATCAGCCAGGTGAATTACCACCTAATCTGATTCATCGTCATCTTACACGGATCCGTCAAAGACAAGCTGTGTTCCAGCTGTGAAAAGACAAGAGTCAGTTTGCCAAAAAGCACAATAGTTGTAAAAAAAGGACCTTCTTTCATCTCTTTTTTCACCAGCTGTATCTCAAAGTCAACAGCACTTTGAATTC
The DNA here is from genome assembly GCA_013375575.1 of Percina caprodes. Lineage (NCBI taxonomy): Eukaryota > Metazoa > Chordata > Actinopteri > Perciformes > Percidae > Percina > Percina caprodes. Next base: position 17,578 of record JABXJD010003383.1, read on the forward strand.
TCATAGTTCATCTGTTTAGGGACAAACAGTTTTCTCGCACCTCTTTTAATGCACTTTAAAAATTTGCTTTTAAAAAAGAAAATGTGGATCTCTTTTCACTGAAATCAGCAACTTCTACAGGGCTCCTACCATCTTCATGTCGCTCTTCAGTTTGCTGATGCCGGCTCTCGCTCTTGGTGGCGCCCACGTTGCCCAGTTGATGGATGGAAATGGCAGAACTGACGCCGGCATCCAGCTCTCTAACTGTGGGGGGGAGGAGGATGTGATTAAGCATGTGATTGGCTGTGTGTGCGATACAGCATTTGATTGGTTGCGATGATAGATTGACTGACCACTGCACTGCACTCCAAACTCTTTCCCACTGAGGATGTGGTGGAGGAGATTCTTCAGCTCTGATGGGTCGAGGCTCATCAGACTCTCTGTAGCCTCCTCTCCTACACACACAGACACAGACACACACACACACACACACATTGCTGGCACTATGGGTTTTAGGAACTTGTGAATGGACATTTTTTACAATTTGCTTACATTCAGGGGTAAAAAAGAGAAGGATAAACTATAAATTCTGTGATCAAGCGGACCACCACGCAGTCAGCGGTAAAGTGGGCCACGGCCTACCGGTGTATGTGTATCCTTATGACATCACTATAGTCTATCATTTGATGGTACCAAGGGTATCACTGGTATTTCCCTCATAGGTCACATAATCACTATTCAATTTGTACATTAATATAAGTTCTTGTTAAAAAGACTCAAGAAGGAATAATATGGTCTACTCTCTCGATCTCTCCTCTCCATCGTCCTCAGCTTCTCTGTTTGTCTTACCTCTTTTTCTCATCTCCTCTATCTCCCTCCTCTCTACGCATCCTCTCTCTGTACTTCAGTTCCAGATCCAGTCTGAATGCTATAGCCAGTACCATTTTTGAAGAAGGGCAAGGGGGGAGGGGGGGACTCCCCCTGTCAATCATTTTAAATGGTAATCAGTCAGAGTAAACTAGCCCAGTTATTTCGCTAAGGACTTTATTATGTCTGGGATTTTAAGCCATGTAGCTTCATTCACAATAAGTAGTGAAGACACTGTACTATAGATTGTGTTTTATTGGTGAGCTAATTATGATAAATTGAACTATTTCAGGATACAGCGCAAACACGGTTGGTTAATGTTATTATAGCATTAACTAGCAAAGGGAGCTTGTTGTCACTAACTTTCAGTGGCTTAAATGCCAGAGAATGCATGAAATTACATCCAGTTATTTAGCTGACAATATATCCTGAATTGTACTTGTGACATGTGCTAAGCTAATGAGAAAAGGTGGAGGTGACTTGCAACTTTGTGTATGAAAGGGGTAACCTAAGCAACGCTGAGGCTTGTTGTGTCAGTGGCATGAATCTACCGTGAACCAAATTTAAGTTTAGTACTGTTTTCCGAGCTCACTCACTTTGGGCTTGTAGACGAGGCCGTTGGTGTCATTAGGAGGAGAAATATGCGTGTTACATCAAGTATCATCTTCTTCTTCTCTTTTCTTCTTTACCTGAGCAGTTGAGCGACTGGGCCAGTTCAGTGGCCATGACCTGGATGATGAGACCGATACGGAGCCTGAACATCTCGCTGAACAGACTGGGCTGAGTCCTTATGCTCATAGCCAGGTACACCATGATCTCCTGAAGGAGGGAGAGAGAGATTAAAGAGGAAGGCAGGAAGACAAACACCCACATGATGATGGCGGAGGATGTGAGTCACCTGAGTGAGAATGGCCACGCTGATGTTGTTTTCGCTGGCCTCGTCTATGAGAGCAGCCAGCTGGTCTGGAGGTATGGGAGCAGTGATGGTTTTCTCTCGGGGCTCGGAGGAAGACCCACCGTCAGGTGCTTCTGATGCGCCAGCAAATCAGAGCAGGCCTACCAACAGATCACAACCAATCAGAAAAGAGTTAGGGGTACATGTAAGAGTTGTTAATGAGAATACAGATACAGTATATAACTAATGACAAATCAATAGGCAGGCATGTTTATGAATATAAGAGAGAAGACATCCTTTAACAACCATGATTACCCAAAAAATGACTATGGAGGACTATGGTTAACTGCTCCTCAGATCTCTGCAGGGTAAATCCAGACAATCTGTCCAATCTGAGTTTTCTGTTGCACGACTAAAACAACCTTTGAACGTACACATGTTCCAGCAAAACAAGTTCTTTCCTGAGGCTATTTTGCAACGGCACCAGGCTCCGTCTGGCACTTAGCACTGCCCAAAACGATTCTGATTGGTTTAAAGAAGTGCCAAAGAACCAGGGCACGTTTTCCTCCCCCAGACTACATTTAATGTTGAATTGACTGCCCCGTAAACGTTCCTTTTAGAGCAGTTTTCTTAAGAACAGACAATAAAGAAGTCTAGAAAAAAGACACCTATTCGAATGAGGCTCTGTTTTCTAAGGTCACCGTTTTGGCACACCTACAGAAAGAATTTATCATTTAAATGCTAGCAAACTAAACTTTCATCTCTAATATCAGATCACTGCCAATCACTCTAATTAGCTGCCCATGAACACATTACACTGACTAAATGAAAACCTAACCTCTTTGGCAAAGTGAAAGTTTATTCACTGAATGTCACCCTATTTTTATTTATAACTTTTTCTGTGTGTGTGTGTGTGTGTGTGTGTGTGTGTGTGTAAATAGAATATAGTAGATATGGACATGGATAACTACTCTCTAGGGTGCAGGCCAATACAGAATGTAAGGCTTGCGTTTTGTGTGCTATATGTATGCGTGTGGTTGTCTGTAGCTGCTCTTAACAAATTGTGTGTCGTACCGAGTCAAGCTCCTCCACCTTCTTCTTCAGCATGCCAGAGATCATCCTGATAAGGCCCCAGTGTTTGACTTCCCCTGCCTTCTCATATAGGTCAGAGAGCAGAGATCTCACCGTAGAGCCTTTACCATGCAGATGAGTGTCCCAGTCCATGCCCCTGTGATTAAAACAAAAACAGCAGATTTTCAACTTTTTTGCCAAATAACGCTTTCCCTACGGCTAACTTTACTGAATTTTTAGCCTTCCTTAAGTATGAATCCTAAAGATGAAAGATGATGAATAAAAAAAAAAGATACAACACTTCAATACCTGCATTTTTGCTGCATTGCCATTTACAGTATGCTTTTCATATTCTATTGGAATTCTGTATATATATGTATACTAATAATTTAAAGGATTTATGTTGGAAACATTTAAGTATAGCTTGCTCAGACAGAGACATGGACGTCAGTTAATAAAGGAAAGGTGATTAACATAAAAAAATACAAGAAACTAATTATGCCTTATGCTGAAGAAAGAACAAGACAATTATCAGCTTTTTGTCTCGTATTCAAGGTCTACAAGCTACCATCTTAAAAACACACCACACAACATTTCTGCTAATACAGGGATGTACAGAAAGAATTTGGAGATGAATTCACTAAAATACTAATAAAAGAAGATGAAGAAGTGTGCAGCTGGGAACACCGTCTGTTTTTGTAGCCATTTAAAAAAAATAAAATAAAAAAAATACGTAAAGTATTCTTACTCATCACATTCACACAGTACTATGTAGTGAAATTGAAATACCGCATTTAACTTATCCTAAGTATTAGGAGCAATGGACAGCAATACGTATAGCATAAGGGGAGCAACATGGGGTGCAGTGTCTTGCTCAGGGACACTTTGACATGTGGCCGGAGGAGCCTGGGATGGAACTGCCAATCGAGTGGTTGAGGGGCAAGCACTCTACCACCGAGCAAAATGCTGCACACATTTGAAAAGTGTTTGCTTCTATGTATCAGCTACCATTTTAAGACGGTTACGATACAGCTCACTCAAACAGAGTATCTTACTTGTCTTTGTAGAGGATGTAGAGTATATCACCCTGGTCCTGGAGACTCTGGGTGTCTTTTAACAGCTGGACCAAAGCGTTGTGGTCAATGTTTCCGCTGGCATCTGTGGGGATAACAGCCTTTGCTGAGACTGTTGCCTCTGAAGCCTGGAGGACAGATGTGGGAAGTTAAAGGTCAAAAGGTATGATGCTCATTTTCAGGTTCATACTTGTTTCTACTAGAACACCTGGACATCATGCTTTCGTGTTTAACCCTTTGAACTCTGCAATAGAAGAGGTCGGCCAGTGCCTACTTTGGTATGCTTGCTTATAGTGATGTCATTTCTTGGAGTATCTTCAAATGCTTCATATCCCTTAAAAACAGTATGAACCAGGCTAAAAGGTTACGTAAGCAAATAAACCATAATAATAACTAAAAGTATTCAAATTGTGTCATAAGTACAACAAGAAACGGATGTGTGTTTTTACCAAATTTTACACACAAAACATATTGATCCAGAAGATACTACATATTTCTTAACACTCGCTGCTAGCTGATATGACATAAAATTAAAATAACAATTAATTGCACATTTGACCTGGATGACGATAAATTAACAATAATTAACACCGTTGTTCTAAATCATCATTTTCTGAAGCCAAAATGTTTTGAACACAGCGATTTATTTGGGCACAAGTTGCTCAATTAAGATCCTCCATTATGCTTTCCATGTGGCTGACTGGTCTGGGTGAAGTCACGCGACTACACACGGGGTAGAATGTTTTTAAGGATAAAGGAGGCCAATCAACAGGAATAAATGATCAAAATTATTGTCATAGGAAAACAATATGTCGATAACAGCTTCAGAATGTTGATTTTGATACATTTTCGATAAATTGTCCAGCCCTAATTTGATCTATATACTGGACATTTTTTTGTTTTTGAGATATACACATTTTTAGGAGCAGAGTGTTTTGATAGTTTCATCTGTTATAGAAATGGTCTGCCTGCTGTTTGGCACTGGACGTCAAGTAACATGATGCCATCGCTGCGTGCGTACAACGTAATGGTGCAAAAGACACAAGCCTTAGCTTTATGTTGCAAAAAAAAAAAAAAAAGGATGCTTTAGCTGTTATAGTTTTTATTTTAGACCGATTTAAACAGGAACATGTAAACAATGATCTTAAAAACCCACCTGGGTTCCTTGCAGTGCGGAGGGGTCTGGGAGGTTCAGATTGAGGGAAGGCTGAGGAGAGTGAAACAGCTTGTTCGGCAGGTACATGTTGACATCTGGACAAAACAATGGAGTCTGGTGTCAGTGAGAGTATATAACATACTGTCTAGATGGTGTTTGGGGTGTGATATGTTGTGGAGATGTTGGATCCACTCACTTTGTATGTTGAGGTCCTGAGCCTTGTTCATCAGAGACACCATATCCTTGGTTTTGGTGGCCAAAGCCTTGAACTTCCCCAGAGCTCCCACCTGCCGTTTGGGCTTCTTCGGGGTAGCGTGGGCCAGCAGGTGGTCCAGGTACTGGGCGAGGTCGTCAGCCTCTGGAGAGGAGGACAAAAAGGGACAGAGGTCAAGACAGAGAACACAGAGATGGGGGTGGGGTAAAAGAGTGGAAGGGGAAGTGTCGTTGATGGAGATAAAGAATGAAACAATGTGAGACACACAGCAAAAAAAGAATTATCAAGTATAAAATACCAAAAATGTAGATCCAACTCACCTTTTTTAGTGTAAAAAGTCAGAGAACCCTAGCATTTAAACTACACCATCTTATTTATGAAAATAATATCTATAAATGTTATCGTTTTAACAAGTAAAATTTAAAAAGGTTTGTTTACCCAAATCCCCGCAAAATTTCTCCAATGCATACTCACAAGTATCTAGCCAGTATCTTGTTAAAACTGGTAAAAACACGCTGCTTATTTAAATGATATTTCTAGTACTTTGGGGAGGCAGCAGTGATATTGGATATTAAAAAAAAAACACCTTTAACAATAAAAACGACATATCTGCATGGTTACATACACCCAGATTTTGGATGAATTGACCCTTTAAACTGTAAAGATAACAAAGCCTCATCATTCCCAATCAAAACGCTTGCAAACGAGGATGTAAGGATGATGTGTAGACGCATTCACTAGCAATCAGCAGCTGTAAGACAAGCCATGCTACACATGTGTGTATAATAAATGAGGCCAGACATGCACTGAATGCAACAACAAACCCTGTTAAAACATGCATAAGAAATGAGAAAACTTCACAACTAGCAAATTAAGATCAAAACGTTTTGAATGCAACACAAGCAAAGCTGGGCTTAGAGCCGTCATGTAAATTGGACTTGTTTTGTGATGGACAATGACACGATACAAACAGATTCATTTTCAACCAAAATGTATACCGAGTGACCACACGTGGCGTCCCAAAGCCCAAGGCTGAGAAATTCTGAGTGAAAGCTACAGAACAGCACAGAGAGGATGGAGACGGGGACAGATGAGTGACGAAGGAAGTGGTGATTAATGAGAATCTTTGGTTACTTTGTCATGTTTCTGGTGAGATAATAAATATGAGATTGGTTAATTTATTTTTTTGGGGGGGGGGGATTTTAAAATAGGGGTTAGCTGAAAGAAATCACTCTCAACAACAGATAAATACAATTAGAAGACTGGATGGGCTGAAACAATATACACATGTTAGAAGACAAGGAATTTCAGGGCACTCTTCTTCAAAATTAATTAAAAAGCCTTTATTTTACAGGCTATAACATAATAGAAAATTTAAAAGCCAACCCCACGCGTGGCAGCACAGACCTTCTTCAGAGTGCAACAGACATCCAGTTTCCAATTTTCTATTATGAAATAGCCAGTACAATAAAGGCTTTTAAAATAATTTTGAAAAAACTTTTTATACCCAAACCCCAAAGAGGACCATCAAACATCTGACTGAACTTCCTGAGCACCCTGGTCTTTTGTTGTCTTTCTATGCCAGAAGACAAATTCCACCAATCACAGAGATATTTTTTTAAACTTTAAGACATAAACTTACTGTAAATTACATATATTGCAGTTCATGTGTAATTTTGAGTGTCCTAGTAGGTTATTCATGGTATTACCCGTACATACAGGAAAACACTACTTTACCTTTATGTTTTGCTACAGTTTATGACTGTGTAGAATTTTATTTTTTTACCACTAGGAAAGGTCAAACCAACGATGGAAAACAAACAAATGCCACCTGGGAGTTTAAACTTCAGTTTTATTCCAATTTTCCATTGCTGGTGTCACCATTCCTCCCCATCGAACCCCATCTGTTTTTTTTCTCCTTACCATCATCATTACGTAACTCATGCACGTATCCATCGCCGTCACTCTCATCATCATCATACTCTTCGCGCCGGTGGCTCATGCTGCCAGAACCCTTACCGTCCAGGAAGCTCAGGTGAGCGAAACAGGAAGTGGTCAAGAACTCCGACAGCTTTCCCGTCTGGATCCTGGAGAGAAGAAATGCCTGTTATCGCCTGGTGTTTATCGGTTCTGTACCTGTTGACCAGTGTATACTTTGTGTGTAAATGTCCTCTCCCTATCATAAGGCCCTGACACACCACCACGATTATCGGCCGTGGGACAGTCTGCCAAGGTCGGTGACTTGAGGCTGTTCGGTGTTCTGTGCTGTTGTCCGTCATTTTGGCTGACCTGAAATGCTCGGTCGGAAGACCAGCACTGCCGGCAGTTGGACACAAATGACCAATCTGATTGGTGGAGAGCTAACCCGGAAATAACAAGCGGGATGAGCGTGACTAGAGTCTCTCAAAATCTGACAAAAATCTTTTCAACTGACCTTTGTTTATCTGAAATGAAGACAGATTAATGGCCTATTTCTCACTTTAAATGTTTTTCTGTTAACTATTTTAGTAAAGTCAGTCCGACTGCCTTTTCTGCCAACGATCAGCTGTCGAGGTGGTTTGTCAGGACCTTAAAACTAGTGATGTCCAAATGAAGCTTCATGAACCAGTGTCTTTATTTTCTGAGCCCACTAGATGGTGCTCTTGGTTTTAAGAGAAAGGCGTAAGGCATTGCAATTCAGTGTATTCTCAAACAATTGTTGAACAGAGAGCGCCATCTAGTGGACTCAGAAAATAAAGACCCTGGTTCACGAAGCTTCATTCAGCCATCACTACTAAAAACCCCTGTATTCACAGAAGCAATACATGGGACCCCCATTTTAGCCTCACTCCACTGGCTGCCCGTACATTTTAGAATCCACTTTAAAATTATTTTATTTGCTTTTAAATCCCTTCCCTACATCCCACTCTATATCTCGGAGCTGCTACACCCGCATACACCAACCCGTTCTCTCAGGTTAGCTGATCAACTGCTCCCGAGTGTCCCCAAAACTAAGCGTTCAAAGGGGGCCGTGCCTCAACATTAGACAGGCCTCTTCATGGTCTGTTTTTAAATCTCGTCTTAAAACCCACCTCTTCTCCTTGGACTTTGACACCAGACATTGACATATTGAGTTTATTGTTTTACTGTATGGCTGTTCTCTTGTTTTATGGTTCTTAACTTGTTTTATTTGTATTTCGTTTGTATTTTATGCCTGTGTGAGTTATTTACTTTAGGTCTTTATTTATTTATTCTTCAGTACAGCATTTTAGTCAACTTTGATTGTGTTAAAGTGCTCTATAAAAGTTTGATTGATTGATTGATTGATTGATTGATGGGACATGGCCTCCTTGGTATCCACTGTACAAGAATCACCTTGCTCCTCCAAAATATCCATCCTGTAGCTTCTTCAGCGTGGCCAACACTACAGGGTCCAAGTTTGTGTGCTCATCAGCTGAAAAACACACAAAATACATACACTCTGCTCAACACAAAAATTAAAATTTTCAATACAGACCATAAAATCAATAAAGCAGATGGGCTGCTTCCTGTAACACTTACCCTTCTCCCCATTTAGTCTTAAAATGAACATAAAGCATCTTCAACACTTTTTAAGGCGTTATGTTTAGAAAGCAAAACATTTTTAGCCTTCTGTATCAAGATGTAACTGTGTGTGTGTGTGTGTGTGTGTGTGTGTGTGTGTGTGTGTGTGTGTG
>JABXJD010002167.1:2500-35000 GCA_013375575.1 Percina caprodes
TACGTATGTACTAGGGCTGGGTATCAAACATTTTCGATACAGGTACCAACACCGTGACTTCAATACCTGTTACTGAACACAACTTTTTTGACACCAATCCCCTCAAATCCATTTTAATAAAGGAAATTAAAACATTATACATCACGGAACAAATCATATATTTTTCAGCTCCTTTACACTGATGTGACGTCGTTTCCTGCATTTTTCCTGCATGTCCCTGACGTTAGACCAGTGGCGCCGGCGCTGTAATCCTGTACATACCCTGCGTACATTTTTGGTTCAAGTATCTCTGTTGTTGTTGTTGTTGTTACCAGAGTTAGATGTGACCAGGGACTGGGTGCTGTTTTCTGTGACACACACAGAAAGCTGGGTGTCATCAGCATATAACAATATACTACCGGTGTTTAGAAGATGATATATATATATATATATATATATATATATATATATATATATATATATATATATATATATATATTATATATACAGACAGAAAGATACCTGTTAGCGAAGTTAACCACTGTTGCAGCCCTGAAAACACTAACACACATCCAAGAGGATCGCTTTATCCAAAGTTACAGGACTTTGGTTGATTATAGCTCAGAAAACGCACCCGGAACAAGTTTACCTGACACTCAGACGCTTATTAGTAAGTTTTATTATTATTATTAAGTTTTGTTGAAAGTCGCTACAGATATGAATACATTATCTGTGTGGAAGTAGAACCATTGTGTGAGAATGTGTGTATGTGAGAATGTGTGTGTGTGTTTGGCTTATCTTTGCGTGACACTCCTGAATAAAAGGTCTTTATGCGTACTATGGAATAGATTTCTGCCGACGCCACTGCGTTAACCAGCCAATCATAAAGATTATGGGATGTTGGAAGGAGGATGCTGATTGGTCAGTGATGAGCGATGATTTGGAGCTTTGGGAATGAATGACAAGGCATGTTTCTTTACTCGATACCATGGAGGCAGCTCGGTCAGTGCCTAGAAAGTATGGGCTCGGTACCCAGCCCTAGTATGTACAGACCTCTCCTGTTGTCTGGGGAGAGGGAGACCTCCTCAGTCCTTTTGGAGGGCGGGGCTCTCAGGTGGCGGCCTCAGCTGCGTCCCCGCCCTCGTCCACCTGGTTTTTCTTCCCAAGTGTCTTCAGCTTGGCAAACAGCTCTCCGAACGTCTCCTTCACGCCTTTCTCCAGCAGCCAGCCGTCACTCTCACACTCGGGGTTCTCGGGGTCCTCCATGGTCTGCAGGGCCGTGGTCAGGTACTTCAGCCCTGCCATGTCTGCCGACTGGCACACAAAGACACAAACATACGCTTATTACATATGATTATAAATGGTGAAAAATGTTGGGTTTCTGTAAATAACATCCCAGAGTCTGGTCTAAACTTGCTCTTTATGGAAAGACCTGGGAGGTAAATAACATCAGAGTCCGGTCTAGACCTGCTCTTTATGGAAAGACCTGGGAGATAAATAACATCCCAGAGTCCGGTCTAGACCCGCTCTTTATGAAAGACCTGTGAGATAGCTGTTGTTGGGATTTGGCGCTGTAGAAATAAAATGTAATTGAAAAATGTGGATCAGTGTTTCCCAACGCTCAAGATGACGTCCTTAAAGTCTCATTGTGTCCCCAACTCAAAGATATATAGAGACACAGAGGAGAGAAGAAACTAGAAATATTCCACCACCTAAAAAACTCCCCCATCAGTGGTATGTTCCAGCATTACTCTGCTCATATATATATATATATATATATATATATATATATATATATATATATATATATATATATATATATATAGTACAGGCCAAAGGTTTGGACCCACCTCCTCCTCCAATGAGTTTCCTTTATCTTCATGACTATTTCCATTGTAGATTATCATGAAGCATCAGAACTAGGAATGAACTCATGTGGAATTATGTACTTAACAAAAAAGTAGAAATAACTAAAAACACGTCTTATATTCTAGTTTCTTCAGAGTACCCCCTCCTTTGCTCTGATTACTGCGTTGCACTCTTGGCCTTCTCTTGATGAGCTTCATGAAGTCGTCACCGGAAATGGTTTCCCAACAGTCTTGAAGGAGTTCCCAGAATGCTCAGCACTTGTCGGCCCTTTGTCTTCACTCAGCCCCCCATCACACCTCCTCCTTGATGCTTCAAGGTGGGAACCAGGCTTGTAGAATCCATCCGTCACCTTTTCTCCGTCACAAAAACACGGCGATTGGAACCAAAGATCTCAAACGTGGACTCAGACCAGAGCCCAGATTTCCACTGGTCTAATGTCCATTCCTTGTGTTTCTGGCCCAAACAGATCTCTTCTGCTTCTTTCCTCTCCTTAGCCGTGGTTTCCTAGGCTTGTTTCCTCTCCTTAGCCGTGGTTTCCTAGGCTTGTTTCCTCTCCTTAGCAGTGGTTTCCTAGGCTTGTTTCCTCTCCTTAGCAGTGGTTTCCAAGGCTAGTTTCCTCTCCTTAGCAGTGGTTTCCTAGGCTTGTTTCCTCTCCTTAGCCGTGGTTTCCTAGGCTTGTTTCCTCTCCTTAGCAGTGGTTTCCTAGCCTTGTTTCCTCTCCTTAGCCGTGGTTTCCTAGGCTTGTTTCCTCTCCTTAGCCGTGGTTTCCTAGGCTTGTTTCCTCTCCTTAGCCGTGGTTTCCTAGCCTTGTTTCCTCTCCTTAGCCGTGGTTTCCTAAGCTTGTTTCCTCTCCTTAACCGTGGTTTCCTAGGCTTGTTTCCTCTCCTTAGCAGTGGTTTCCTAGGCTTGTTTCCTCTCCTTAGCAGTGGTTTCCTAGCTGCTATTGGACCATGAAGGCCTGATCCAGTCTCCTCTACCAGTTGTTCTAGAGATGTCTCTGCTGCTAGAACTCTGTGTGCTATCATCTGCTCTCTGGAACTTGTGATTTCTGAGGCTGGAGACTCTGAGGAACTTATCCTCAGCAGCAGAGGGGACTCTGGGTCTTCCTTTCCTGGGGGGGGTGGGGGCTCATGTGAGCCAGTTTCGTTGTAGGCCTTGATGGTTTTTACGACTCCACTTGGGAACACATTCAAAGTTTTCACCATTTTCCGGACCGACTGACTTCATTTCTTAAAGTAATGATGGCCGCTCGTTTCTCTTCTCTTAGCTGATTGGTTCTTGCCATAATATGAATTCTACCAGTCGTCCAATAGGCTGTCGGCTGTGTCTCAACCTGACTTCTGCACAACACAACTGATGGTCCCAACTCCATTAATAAGGAAGAAACTCCACTAATGAACCCTGATAAGGCCCACCTGGGAACCATTTCAGGGACTACCTCATGAAGCTCGTAGAGAGAACACCAAGGGTTTGCAGTGCTATCAAAAAAGCAAAGATGGGGGGGGACTTTGAAGAAACTAGAATATAAGACATGTTTTCAGTTATTTCACACATTTTTGTTAAGTCTATAATTCCACATGTGTTCATTTGACGTTCAACGTGTTGATGTTCAACGTGTTGATCGACCCACATTACGAACCAGGAACGGCTCCTGATCTTCCCAGAATGCAACCTGCTGCTGCTGCGGCAGATTAATCCCCCAGAATAGATTAACCCACCCCAGAATAGTCCATGATCCTCGGTAAGCCTGACCACCGCGTGGCAGCTTAGCATGAAGCTATGTCAGGTCCTGAGTCAAGAAACTGCTCAGGATCTGGACTGGGATACTGCAACAACTACTTAGTTATAACATGGGTAATAACTGTATTTATTATTTATAAGCGGATGAAGATGGATGGATGGATGGATTATTTATAACGTGTAATAACTGTATTTACTTATTAACACGTATAATTACTTATTTATAACAAGTATAATATCCATCTTCATCCGCTTATCCTGCAACCCTTCCCCGCCCCGACTACGCCTATCCTGTCCATAAATGTTAAATACAGGATTGGTGACAAAGCGCAGCCCTGGTGGAGGCCGACCCTCCAAAACCTGGAACGAGTCCGACTTACTGCCAGGATGGCCCAGAGAAGGGACCCCCCCGTTCCCCCCCCCCATACTCCCGCAGCACCTCCCACAGTGTCTCCCGCGGGACCTGGTCATACGCCTTCTCTAGATCCACAAAACACAAAAGATCCTTGCGAGTGAAGATCTGATCCGTTGTTCCATGACCAGGACGGAATCCGCATTGTTCCTCTTCAATCCGAGGTTCGACTATCGGCCAAACCCTCTTCTCCAGCACCTTGGAGTAGACTTTACCTTGGCACACACCCTCTGGTCCCCTTTTTGAAGAGGGAACCACCACCCCGTCTGCCACTCCTTAGGCACCGTCTCAGACCTACACGCCATGTTGAAGAGGCGTGTCAACCAAGACAGCCCCCCCACACCCATAGCTTTCAGCATTTCTGGACGGATCTCATCAATCCCTGGGGCTTTGCCGCTGTGGAGTTGTTTGACTACCTCAGCGACCTCCACCAGGATAATTGACGACAATCCCCCATCATCCTCCAGCTCTGCCTCTACCACAGAAGGCGTGTCAGCTGGATTTAGGAGTTCCTCAAAGTGCTCCTTCCACCGCTCTATTACCTCCTCAGTTGAGGTCAACAACGTCCCATCCTTACTGTATATGGCTTGGATGGTTCCCCGCTTCCCCCTCCTAAGGTGGCGATCGGTTTTCCAGAAACACCTTGGTGCCGCCGAAAGTCCTTCTCCATGTCTTCTCCATGTCTTCTCCATATCGTCTCCAAACTTCTCCCACACCAGCTGCTTTGCCTCTGTCACGGCAGAGGCTGCAGCCCTTCGGGCCTGTCGGTGCCTTTCCACTGCCTCCGGAGTTCTCCAGGATAACATATCCCGGAAAGACTCCTTCAGTTGGACGGCTTCCCTGACCACCGGTGTCCACCAGGGTGTTCGAGGGTTACTGCCCCTTGAGGCACCTAAGACCCTAAGACCACAGCTCCCCGTCGCAGCTTCAGCAATGGAACGTTTGAACATTGTCCACTCAGGTTCAATGCCCCGTCCTCCACAGGGGCCCCAGCCTCCACAGGGATGCATGAACAACTCCTCCGGTGGGAGTTGATAGTCCGTTGGACAGGGCCTCCTCCAGACATTCCCAATTTCCTGCAGTACCCGTTTTAGTACCCAGGCAGAGTCCCCCAACTCACCACATGTTACCACCTCACCACCTCATTAACATGTGTAATAACTGTATTTATTATAACATGTGTAATAACTGCATTTGTTTATTAAAATGTGTAATAACTGTATGGGAGACCAGTTTAACACATTTTGCCATTTTTAAGCAATAAAATCAAAAAAACTTTTGGACTAACCAGTTTGCTCTATTATAAACCTTTTATTTAGGTGGTCTTATGAAATACGTACAGGTTGTAAAATGGAACAGTCTCTCCCCTATTACAACACAAAATATACATAATGAACCCATCACATACTCATCATGGAGTATATCAAGCATCATGCTTTTGGGACTTTTCATTTCATGGTTTTAACCCTTGTTTGGTAGTCAGGTCAAATCAACCCAATTCCTATTTTTTACAATAAGACAATGGTCAAAGTTCCATGTTTTCTACCTGAACATCAACAGCCTTTCCTTATTTCCTGTGATAAACATTTATTCCTGACACAACTCAGAAATTATTCTGAATTTGACACTCATGTTGTTTCCATAGTGAATTTTTAACATGTATTATAACGAAGATCACTTTCATTTCTAACTGTGTGCTAGTAGAGACTGATGCATTCCCTAAACATATATGTAATCTCAGCCGTTTGAAATTGAGATAAAGACCATATTTGTTAATAGATTATGAAGTAGCATTTTATTTCAGAATTGTTTTTAAGAATTGTTTCTAGTGGAACACATTTTGTTCTTGTGTGCCTCCGTATGTTCAGGTAAATAAATAAAGGATATCTGCTCTGAAAGGACATTTAAAAAAAACACTTTTCCATATGGAGTCTGGTGTGTGTGTGTGTGTGTGAGAGCTGAATCTGGTGAGTTCGTCATCAGCGCTAACGCTAATCACTCGCTAGTCAATTATACCGTTAACCTTGGACATTGAAGGTTGCGTTGCTAACGTGCTGCAGGTGTGCTGCCATCATCATCACCTTTAAATGTAACAGATTAAGACCAGAAGGCCCCCCCTCCGGAGAAAGTCCTCCCAGATTGAAAACAGAAGCAGGTGACAGGCAGGTTTCCATAAACAACTACATCCCCGCCCCTGCTGCTCCTGTCCAATCAAATGATTCCTCTCTTTCTCTCTCTCTCTCTCTCTCTCTCTCATATATATATATATATATATATATATATATATATATATATATATATATATATATATATATATATATATATATATATATATATACACACACACACACACACACACACATTTAAAAGACATGAACTGGGGCCCCGGGGCCTTTTTCATTGTCACCGCTGTCGTGGCCTTCAGGTCTCAGAGACCCTGGTTTATTTGTATGCAATTACAGGTATGTTCCATCGGGTCCCAGGGACCCCGGAGGATGAGATCAGGCTACTGGGATACGTGTTCGAGTGCAGGACGGGTCTCTGGGACCAGGAGGACGAGATGAGGGTAGTGGGACACGTGTTCTAGTGCAGCGACGGGTCTCTGGGACCAGTAGGACAACACAAGAGAGTCAAAAGTTTGAAATTTTCGTCCCTTTTTCTGACTTTTTTTTAATTTTCCACTCCCACCACCTTACTAGTTTTACTACTTTTTGGAATTCATGGTCAATAACCCTTAGACATTTTTTAAAGGGGGACACCAGGAGGTTTAAAAACCCAACAAAAGCTGTCTAGTTTCCACTAGTTCCCACTCGTCTGTCTGAACCTGTGGACCAGGCTGGATTCTGATTGGCTACGATGAGTTGTGGGCGGGGCCTTACCTCCAGGAGGATGGTGGCGATGATGAGCACGCTGATGCTGTTCATCATGCTGCTGAAGTAGGAGAAGAGCCTCGCGGCGGGTCCAGATGTTGAGCTCCTCAATGCGGTGGTCGTAGTCGTAGTGGGCGGTGTTGTTGGTCAGGTGGTGCTGGATGCAGGGCCGCGGGGACCCGGGGTTACAGCAGCTGAATGGGACACTGTCCATCAGGTATTTCCCCTCCACGTTACTCAGGACCCGGCTGCAGAACAGAGACGGACACAGTTAATGATCGAAACCCCCGAACACTCCGAACACCCCACACCTCCCGAACCACCCACAGCTTCCTAACCCCCCGAATCCCCCAAACCTATAACATATGTTGAGATAACATATTTGTTTAGGGAATGCATCAGTCTATACTAGAACACAATTAAAAATGGAAGTTGGATTCGTTTTTTATCATAAGGTCATAATGTTATATGTCATGTTAAAATTCCACAATGGAAAAAACATAAGTGGTCATATCAAGAATAATTTTCTGAATTGAGTCAGGAATACATGTTTATCACAGAAAATACTCTATTCTATTTATATAATACTCCTTTTACTCTATTCTATCATTCAGTGTGCCGATATGTTGCAATTGTAGCAATTAGCAAACTGACTATTGTTTCTCATACCATTATTTTTCCCCGTTTTATTTCCCACTTCTAGTCGGAGCGTTGCCAACACATACACACAAAATATGTCAAAACGTGTGTAATGATTGGGAATGGTGTGCTATGACTTTTCAATGAGATTTGCCGCGGAAATCACTCAACATCGCTCAAAACCCCCCTCTTTGGGGCCGTGCTGTCTCGCCATACTTTAATGTAGAAACATCATTAAAAGTTTAAACCGAAGACAAGACACTTTGGCGTTTATTGGGCTGAATGGGCGTTCAGATATCAAGCACGGTTTCTCCCAAATCACAGTTTACATATCATCCCGTTTTCAGACCATCTCAGATTTTCCGATGTGGCGGAATGTTGAGAGTTAGAGAGGAGCACAAAGTGAGGGGGGGCTGCAGTACGATTCTCTGAAAGTTTTTCAAACTGCTCTCTCTCCGAGAGTTTTCACTCTTCATACATAATGGTTTGTCAAAATGTAAAAATGTAAGATGAAATCTTATGCCGATTGTAGAAATCTAACTATGGAGTCCATTGGACAAAAACATTTGGCACTGTTCACACCAACTGCCGATACAAAACATTGAAAAAGAATATCTGGATTCTTCACAGAGGAAATCACCATAGCAACAGGTTCTGACACACACACACACACACACACACACACACACACACACACACACACACACACACACACACACACACCTATCATGAGACTGTTCCCTGGAGGCCATGTTGTCCTCTCTTTGCAGGACATGTCCAACAGCAGAGTAAAATTAGCTCAGATCAGCTGTTACTAATGATATTAACTATACACCTGTGGTGATGACTGCCTTTACTCAACCATCACTATAGCAACACAGGAGGAGAAGAGAAGAGGATCAAGCCCTTTTGGGACAGCTACTAAAGAGAAACAAGCTCTTTTGGACAGCTATTGAAGAGAGGGTGTCCTCTCTCTCACAGTGTCACGCATTAAACGATGGGAGTTATTATATATAGTTATATATAATAGTTATACAGTGAACCCTCGCTATATCACGGTTCACCTTTCACGGTCTCGCTGCTTCACGGATTTGCATCGTGCGTTGTGTTCTGCATTCGGCAACATAATCAATTGTGGCATGTCGGTTTATAAGAATCTTTTTTCCCAGAAGAAAAAAGAGCGACAACAACTACCAAATAACTATGTTCTTCTCTCGAAAAAACACACGCTTTAGGAGAAAAACACACCTGCACCGCGGGCTTTAGAAGAAAAACACACCTGCACCGAGGGCTTTAGAAGAAGAAACACACTTGCACCGCGGGCTTTAGAAGAAAACCCGCTACAGAGCGGAGTCGGGATGCAGCGGCTCCGTCAGAAGAGCAGCGAAATACACTTGAGTCACTGTTTTTCCTACTGTACTTTGTATTTTTTTCATAATCATTTTTCATTTTCTCCCGTTCCAATGACTCTGGTCGCGGGGCGGTGGGGGGGGCGGTACTGATCTCCGCAATTTGAAGCCTTCAGTTCGTATTGATGATTAAAATTATTATTTTACAGTACAGTAGTTATTTGTAAAAAAACGTTTATACAATACTTTTATTTGTTAAACAAATGCTTGGGCCTGTAAAAAGGTTTTGATCTTTGGTTTCAATGTATTATGGAGTATTTCATCGTATAATAATTGTAAAAAAAATAATGGTTACTACTTCACGGATTTCGCCTATCACGGGTTCTTTTTGGAACGTAACCCCCGTGAAAAACGAGGGTTCACTGTTCATTCATACTAATTAAACTTTTTAAATACTTTACCTTCTTCTAACTATTCACGCCAGTGTAGCATCAGCCTTACTAATAATAATAATAATGTATAAATACCTGTCTTATGGGTCCTTTACAATGAGTTTGAGATATTTGCTGAAAGTTTTGCACGGCAAAAAATAAATATGACCTGTTGTGTCAATTAAAAGTGACTAAAATGTGAACAAATGTCAAATAAAGTGACAAAAAATGTGAACAAATGTCAAAAAAGTGACAAAAATGTGAAAAGAATGTTGAAAAAGTAACAAAAATGTCAAAAAATGAGTAAAGTGTGACAAATGTCAAAAAAGTGACAAAAATGTGAATCTTGAAAAAAGTAACAAAAATGTCAAAAACGTGACTAAAGTGTGAACAAATGTGAAATAAAGTGACAGAAATGTGAAAAAAAGTCAAAAAAAAAGTAACAAAAATGACAAAAAAAGTGGAAAAAAAAGAGCTTAAAAAATTTGGGAAAAACCCAAGAAAATTTTTAAAGGCTCAGAAAAAGTCAACAAACATTGAAAAAGTGACAAAATCATCGGGAGAAAGACACTAAGGTAGAAAAAGACAACCATAACCTTCATGAAATTTTGACTCAGAAAAACAGAAATTTCCAGGTAAGTAACCGCTGAATGGATTGGGGGGTAATCCCTCAGCTCCTTGATAAGGAGGTTGGCTGGACCCAATATTTCCTATTATATGATATTTTTTTTATATTTTTTGGATTTGAATGGTTTCCTGACTGAACATGAACATATACCAGTCTGTGATAATCCATCAACATAGAATCATCTGATCTTCACTACATTGAAAATAATTCCTAATTTCTGCCTATTTTACTCCAAAATAAGGTATAATTTAAAGTACAGTAAATGTCTATTAGCCATAAATAAATAAAAAAGTAAAAATATTGGTAAAAAGTTGGAATGAAATTGGCTAGAAGGTGCACAACAGAATTGGGTGATATTATACTATACTATACTACTCTATACTATACTATACTATACTATACTATCCTACTCTATACTATACTATGCTACTTTATACTATACTATAATATGCTATACTATACTGCTATAAAAGGTTTACGTCCAATGGACTCCATAGTTACATGTCTGCGACCGGCACAAGATATCCTACATTTTCACCAACCATGATGTATGAAGTCTATAAACTGGAGGAGAGAGAGCAATTTGTTTGTAAAATTTTCAGAGAACTGCTGCCCCCCCTCACTTTGTGCTCCTCTCTAACTTTCAACATTCCACCACATACACACACATTAGAAAATCTGAGATGGTCTGAAAACGGGACAATACGTAAACTGGGATTTGGGAGAAACCGTGCTAGATATCTGAATGCACATTCAGCCCAATAAACGCCAAAGTCTTGTCTTCGTTTTAAACTTTTAACTAGAACTGCACGCAGTTACAACGGGGTCCAAGCCACCTCACTCAAGTCGGCGGCCACAACCAGCGGAGCGCACGAAAGTGGAACCCAAAGCAAAACGGCAGGGGAGGCAGACGTCGGGAAATATCGATAGGCGCACATAGCAGTGCACGGATTAATATCACAATGAAACTCTGGGCTTTCTACATCTACCCTGTTAATTTCAAGTAATTCACTCTAATGGAAGTGGTTAATCCAGACGTTGGCCCGTAGGCCACGCCCACTTGAACCAATCAGTACCCCACTGTAAGGGCAGCCTTAGGAGTGGCCTAGATGGTACCTATCAAATTTCATAAAATCGATACAGCATTGCCACAAAGAGGGGGGCGTTTTGAGCGATTTCCCAAACATTTCCCATTAAAGTCTTTAAAAGATTTTTCACTGTTGTTTGGTGATTTTGTGAAAACCGTGCAGCAAATCTCTTTGAAAAGTCATAGCCCACCATTTCCGATCATTACACACGTTTTGATGTATTTTGTGTGCATGTGTTGGCAATGCTCCGGGACCAGTAGCGGAAGGAAAAACAGGCGGAACAATAACTAGAACTGCAAGCAGTTACAACGGGGTCCAAGCCTCCCCGCGCAAGTCGGCCCCAGCGACCCTGGGAGCGGACAAAAGTGGAACCTGAAGCAAAACGGTGGGGTAGGAAACGTCGGGAAATACGGAGAGGCACACGTAATGGTACGGATTAATAGCACAATGACCCCCCAAAACTCTGGGCTTCTAGCGCCCCCTAATGGCCAATCTTTTCCAAATTTGGTACAGAGCCTCCAGGCCGCATGACAAACAATCATTACAGGTTTGGTGTTGATAGCATTTATTGTGGCAGAGATATTGCAATTGCAAATTTCCCATTTAAATGCATTGAGTGTTTTGACGAAACCAATAAATGTTTATTAGAGCGCCCTCTAATGGCCAATCTATACCAGATTCGGAACCGAGCATCGGGGAGGCATGTTGAACACTTCCCTTAAGTTGCGTATTGATACCTTTTAATTTTGCTGAGATATGATATGATATGCTTTTGGTAGCTTTCTATATACATTTTGTATGGTCGTCAAATGCGCACACGTTAACGTAGCAAAATTCTTTATACAAATTTTTGTCAGGGCCATCTGGAGATGCTATAAACCAGGTTTAGTGCAGATCTGTCGCACGGCCTAGGACGAGTTCGAAAAGTTGGTTTTGCACTTGTTGCAATATTGTGAAAATAATTGTGAACAAAATATGAGTGGCCTATATCACAAGACTTGGCTTGATCGAGGGAACACGTGGATTGAAAGTTTTTTAATTTCTGTTTCAAAATGAGGGAGTTATAGGCAAAAACACGTTTGACGTCATTGTAGCGCCACCTAGTGGCCAATTTGCGTGAAATTTGTTTCACTACCTTTGAGGGTCATACGAAAGAATACTCTAAAGTTTGGTACTCATTGCACCTCCGTCCTGTTAATTACAAGTAATTTAAGCGGTTAACCCAAACATTGGCCCGTAGGCCACGCCCACTTAAACCAATCAGTACCCCATTGTTAGGACCACCTCAGTAGTGGGCCAAGATGGTACCACTCAAATTTTGTAAAAGTCGGATGAGCAGTTCATGAGATATAAACTTCTTGTATTTGTAGCGCTGCTAGTGGCCAATGTTTATGGGATTTGTTTCAGAGCCTCAGAGGGTCATAACAAAGAATATTCTAAAGTTTTGCTTTGACAGCATTTTATTCTATAAAAAATCTTTATAAAAATTTTTGTCAGGTCGTTTTGGAGATGATATGTGCCAAGTTTTGTGCAGATCCATTGCACGGTGTAGGAGGAGGATAAATCGCGATTTTTCACGCATAAAAGTCCAGGCGGAAATGGGCGTGGCCTGTATCACGAGATTTAGCTGGATCCAGGGAACGCGTGGATATAAGGATTTTTAATTTCTATTGTACGGTTTGGGAATTATAGGGCCAAATGCGTTTTTTCTGCAATAGTGCCACCTAGTGGTGGAAGTAGGTCAATTTTTTCGGCTGAGGTCTTTGCGGACTTTCGGACCAGTCCTAAAATGGCGCGTCGCCACCATGTACGGTTTTGCAGCGAGGGTTTTATGCGGGAAGAATAATGAAGAAGAAACCGTAGGAAAACAATAGGGTTCCACAGGCCTGCTGTGTGAACCGCGTATTGCTTTGTGTTACTGCGGTGCATGCATCCTTCGGGCTTGGACCCTAATAATAATAATAACTAGAACTGCACGCAGTTTCAACGGGGTCCAAGCCACCCCGCGCAAGTCGGCGCCACGACCAGTGGAGGGCACGGCGGAACCCGAGCGGCGGCGGGGAGGCAGACGTCGGGAAATATCGATAGGCGCTCTTCTTTAATCTTTATACAACTTTTTGTCAGGTCGGTCTGGAGATGCTATGTACCAAGTTTCGTGCAGATCCATTGCACGTCTAGGAGGAGTTCGAAAAGTTGGTTTTCGATAAATTGCAATTTTTCACACAAAAAAGTCTGGGCGGAAATGGGCGTGGCCTATATCACGAGATTCAGTAGGATTCAGTAGGTTTTTAAATTTCCGATGTACGGTTTGGAAGTTATAGGGCCAAACGCGTTTTTTTCTGCTATAGCGCCACCTATGCTATGCAATACTGGCGGTGCACGCATCCTCGGGCTTGGACCCCTAATAATAGGTATGAGAAACAATAGTCACTGAATTATAGAGGGGTCTAGACCTGCTCTATCTGTAAATTATAGAGTGGTCTAGACCTGCTCTATCTGTAAATTATAGAGTGGTCTAGACCTGCTCTATCTGTAAATTATAGAGCGGTCTAGACCTGCTCTATCTGTAGATTATAGAGCGGTCTAGACCTGCTCTATCTGTAAATTATAGAGCGGTCTAGACCTGCTCTATCTGTAAATTATAGAGCGGTCTAGACCTGCTCTATCTGGAAATTATAGAGTGGTCTAGACCTGCTCTATCTGTAGATTAAAGAGCGGTCTAGACCTGCTCCATGTGTAAAGTGTCTCGAGATAACTCTTGTTATGAATTGATACTATAAATAAAATTGAATTGAACTGAATTCTGTAACTTTTATTCGTGTATTTAATACCTGTCTTTTTCTATTTTAGCCATTGTATATTCTCTTTAATGGATAATTTTAATTATTATTATTTTTTTAACGTTTTATGTAAATGACTTTGAAATGTGCTGTATAACCAAAGCAGCATTGACTATCTGTTTCAAGGGTTAACAAAAGGACACCTGGTCACGTGACATTGGCAAGTTACTGGGGATAAGGCCTGTGAGTGATTGGCTGGAACATGCAGTGGGTGTGGCCTGGTGGCTCACAGGAGGTTAAAATTAGATAATGGGAAATAATCATCTCAGAGAGAGAGTTTTATCTCTTAAGAGCATTACCACAGAAACACGGGATGGAAACACGCAAACATGGCGGACAACATGTTCAGACCTGAAAGCACCATAGCATCATCTCTCTTACTGGGACGTTTTAATAAAGAATATGTTAGATCATCTCCTCTCTAAGAGATAATGAGGCGTAACTATGTATCAGCTAATTGAAATATATCTTGTTACTGTATGGTGTCAACAGTTAACTTCATGTAATATTGTATGAGGAGTTTTCTTTACAAAACCCTTACACACGTTTTGATGTATTTTGTGCGCGCGTGTTGGCAACGCTTCAGGAATAGTAGTGGGACAAAAAACAAAGTGTCCAAGTGTGACAGGTAAAGACATACTGTGCTGCCAGACTGCAGCTCTCTGGCTGTTCTCCCAGCAGGATCTCCATCTGGTTGGTGTTGCTTAT
Organism: Percina caprodes; assembly: GCA_013375575.1. NCBI lineage: Eukaryota > Metazoa > Chordata > Actinopteri > Perciformes > Percidae > Percina > Percina caprodes. Next base: position 17,054 of record JABXJD010002167.1, read on the forward strand.
TTGGTCAAATGTCGGGTGCTTGTGTCTGATTTTGGGGAAATATTTAGTTTGGTTTGGTTGCAGTTGGGTGCATTGTCTCTCTCTCTCTCTCCCTCTCTCTCTCCCTCCCTCTCTGTCTCTCTGTCTCTCTCTCTCTCTCTCTCTCTCTGTCTCTCCCTCTCTGTCTCTCTCCCTCTCTGTCTCTCCCTCTCTCCCTCTCTGTCTCTCTGTCTCTCCCTCTCTGTCTCTCTCTCTCTCCCTCTCTGTCTCTCCCTCTCTGTCTCTCTGTCTCTCTGTCTCTCCATCTCTCTCTCTCTGTCTCTGTCTCTCTCATTCTGTTAGGAAGGGCAGCTCCGTCTCGACCGTTGCACAGCTAGAAGAAGCGCTCCTCTTTGTGGAGCCATTGTTATTTGAGCAGCCTGTCACGATGGCCAAGTTGTCTCACTGAGTCTGTCCTTGGTCAACATGGTTTTTAGTTTGACATCAGTCACTGAGGTCAGGTAGTCTGCCACTCGGTACTCTCTTTTTAGGGTCAGATGCATCTTGCTTTATGCTTTTGTTTGTGTGTTCCAATCGATGATGTAGTTTTATTTCTGTTGTGTTATAATTTGGTTAACTCTGATTGGTTGGTTCCCAGACTGGTCCTGAGAAAGAACAGGGTCAGGAAGTGGACTGAGCGTCAGGACCAGCTGAGTGAGGGAACTCTTCTCTTTGCTCAGCTCTTGGTATTGCAGGGCTTTCTGCTGATAGGAGTGGGGGTCACTGTTTTTAGATGAAGCCACAATTTGATTGCACGTTTTGAATTTTGATGAATAATGGGAAATGGCCTAATTCAGCTCTGCAGGCATTGTTGGTGGTTTTCCTGTGCACCTGTAGGATGCTTTTTCAGAACTCTATTTCAACTGGGTTTTGTCCAAGTTGAAATAGTTGAACAATTCTTGTAGGAAATAGGACCCCGCACCCCACTACTGTAGAGGAGGACCGACTCTAGAGGACCCTCACTACCGTAGAGGAGGACGGGCTCTATAGGACCCCCACCTCACTACCGTAGAAGAGGACTGGCTCTATAGGACCCCACACCTCACTGCCGTAGAGGAGGACTGGCTCTACAGGACCCAACACCTCACTACTGTAGAGGAGGACTGGCTCTAGTGCAGATTCTAATAATTTGAGCCAGATTCTGATTGGGTTTTAATGTAGATTTGACTTTTTATTGCATAGAATGCCCTGCGTGCTTTCTCTCTCAGCTCCAATCTCGTTGGGTTAAAATTTCAAGTGGAACTTATTCTCAGTCCTAATTAATTCTGAAAAGTCATTGTCTTTGTCTTTTGTGTGTTTACTGTCAGGGCCCAAGTCTGACAGTACTGCTCCAGCAGGTCCAGGTTCTGCCGTAGGCCCTGTTCTGTAGGGGACTACAGAACCAGGTCATCTGCATAGAGCAAGAACTTGATCCCAGAGTGTTGTAGCGTGAGACCAGGTGCTGATTTCTCTAGCATAGTGGCCAGTTGGTTAATATAGATGTTGAATAGAGTGGAACTCAGACAGCATAGTGGCCAGTTGGTTAATATAGATATTGAATAGAGTGGAACTCAGACAGCATAGTGGCCAGTTGGTTGATATAGACGTTTAATAGAGTGGGACTCAGACAGCATAGTGGCCAGTTGGTTGATGTAGATGTTGAATAGAGTGGAACTCAGACAGCATAGTGGCCAGTTGGTTGATGTAGATGTTGAATAGAGTGGGACTCAGACAGCATAGTGGCCAGTTGGTTGATGTAGACGGTGAATCGAGTGGGAATCAGACAGCAGCCCTGTGTCATGCCACGCTTCTGATTGATGAATTTTGTTCTTTTGTTGCCAATTTTAATACTGCACTTATTGTTAGTGTAAATTGATTTAATGATGTCATATGTTTTGCCCCCTTCACCAGATTCAATAACTTTGTAGAACAGACCGCTGTGCCAAATAGAGTCAAATGCCTTTTTGAAATCTATGAAACATGCGTAGATTTTGTTGTGTGTGTATGGTGTAAATATGATCTGAAGTGCGGTGTTTTGGTACAAATCCAATTTGACTTTTACTTCAGACATTGTGTTTGGTAAGAAACTTTATGAGTCTGGAGCTTCCCCAGATTACTGTTCACACAGATGCCTCGGAAATTATTTGGGTCAAATGTATCTCCAGACTTGCATATTTGTGTAATGAGACAATTGTTCCAGATGTAAGGGAAGTAACCCACACTCAGAATCAAGTTAAAGAGTTTCAGAATGGGCAATTGGAATTGAGGGCTTGTGCATTTTGGGGTGGCTGTGGCTAAGTGGTAGGGTGGTTGCCTGCCAATTGGAAGGTTGGTGGTTCAATCCCTGGCCCTGCAGTCCCATGTCAAAGTGTCCTTGGGCAAGACACTGAACCATGTAGTCCATGCTTTTAGCGCTTTGAGTAGTCGTTAAGACTAGAAAAGCGCTATATAAATACAGCACATTTATTTTGTCTCAACCAAGTCCAGGTGTCTTTATTATGTTGATGATAATATTGGAGGGAAAGTAAAACACAGTTCAGGTGGGGATATTGTTTGGTTTTACAAGTTTAGACAGCTAGCTAACGCTACGCCAATGTTTGCTAATGTTAGCGCACCAGCGTTAGCCTAGCTTACTAGGTAAATATTACGGCTTCCTTCGGAGTTTCCTATATCTGCGTCCATGTTGTCAACATGAGACCTGTGGCGTTAGTGCTCCTTTTGAGCCATCATTTTATTACATGAAATAAGCTTTGCTCTTACGACATGGGTGGGTTTTTGTTACATTATAAAACACACAGTGCTGTATATCTGTCACCATGTAGTCCACAGTGCTGTATGTCTGTCACCATGTAGTTTACAGCGCTGTACGTCTGTCACCATGTAGTCCACGGTGCTGTATGTCTGTCACCATGTAGTCAACAGTGCTGTATGTCTGTTGCCATGTAGTCCATGATGCTGTATATCTGTCACCATGTAGTCCACGGTGCTGTATGTCTGTCACCATGTAGTCAACAGTGCTGTATGTCTGTTGCCATGTAGTCCATGATGCTGTATATCTGTCACAATGTAGTCCACGGTGCTGTATGTCTGTCACCATGTAGTCCACGGTGCTGTAGTCCACAGTGCTGTATGTCTGTCACCATGTAGTCCACAGTGCTGTATGTCTGTCACCATGTAGTCCACGGTGCTGTATATCTGTCACCATGTGGTTCACAGTGCTGTATATCTGTCACCATGTAGTTCACAGTGCTGCTGCCGAGAGGTGAGCAGAAAGTGTTTCTACCCGAAGAGTCTCCTTGTAGCCGACAGTTGACCATGGACAGACCCAGGCTTTGACAGAGCTGCTGTAACTCTCTGCCGTTCTTGTTGACCTGGATGTCCCAGTTGGAACGTAGGAGGTTAGTTTTGTTTTGGGGATGATTGTATCCAAATATATGAATGTTTCCTAGTTCTGAGTTGTAGTCAGGGAGGCCAGTACGTGCGTTCAGGTCCCCACACATCAGCCCACTTCCCTGGGCCTTCCCAGATATCCTCATCATAGTACGGGGAGTCACTAGGGGGGATGTATACAGCCCACAGGAACATGTCTGATGGGGAGTTACTAATGTCTTGTTTGGTTTTGAGCCAAATGTGTGAGCGTTCATGTTTTATAGGGTGATGTATGTTGAGATTTCTTCTTTGTACCAGATAATAATGCCTCTCTCTGTCTCTCTGTCTTTTTCTCTGTCTCTCTGTCTCTCTCTCTCTCTCTCTCTCTCTCTCTCTCTATGTCCCCCAACCAGTGGAGTCAGATGCCCCACCATCCTGAGCCATGGTTCTGCTCAAGGTTTCTGCCTCTTAAAGGAAGTTTTTCCTTACCTCTGTGGCCTAGTGCTTGCTCTTTATAAAAACACCAGGAGATAACTGCTGTTGGGATTTGGTGCTATATGAATAAAATGTAACTGAACGTTCTGTTGAGTGTTTTTCAGCCGAGAACCAGAGGCTCAGCCAGTCTCCTGGTTGGTTTAACCTTGTCATGTCAGCGGGGAGTAAGGAGCAGCAAGGAGTAAAACTGATCCTGATAATGGACTTAGAGACGAGCTCGGCACGGTAACTTTTACCTCCTCAAATCCCTCATTTATCCTCCACTGACCTGCTTCAACTCACTCTCTCTCTTTCTCTCTCTCTCGGTCGCCCGGCTCGGACATGGGACACACGTGAGCCGCAGAAACTGGAGACTGAAGTTAGAAATAAAGAAGTTCTTTCAGAGTTGAACGTTGTACTCAAGTTAAATTTGATCCGTTTCCAAAGATTTCCATGTCAGAAATATGTAGATAAATAAGATAAGAAATATATAAACAATATATATAAGTATGGGGTTCTTTCAACCAAATTGCCCAACACCACCGATGATGTGCAGTACGTCGCAGGTAAAGGGAAATATTACTTTTGTTGCATTTTTTTACATTTTGAAGATATCCAATGAAATACTTCAGAAAACTGAAAGATATCCAATGAAATACTTCAGAAAACTGAAAGACATCCAATGAAATACTTCAGCAAAACAAAGAAATCAAATATACTAGTAATAGACGAAGAAGAAAAAAAAAGACATTTAACCGAACTCTTCATTGACTGACTCATGTATTCTAGATATACTCACGTCTGTGTCTGTCTTGTTCATATCGATGTCCTGTATAAATGTCTCTGTCCTTATGAAACTTTATTGTTCTAGTTGTCTGCGTCTGTCTTGTCCATATCAATGTCCTGTATAAATGTCTCTGTCCTTATGAAACTGTATTGTAGTTTTAGTTGTCCCAATCTGTCTCGTCCACATCGATGTCCTGTATAAATGTCTCTGTCCTTGTGAAACTGTATTGTTGTTCTAGTTGTCTGTGTCTGACTTGTCCATATCGATGTCCTGTATACAAGTCTCTGTCCTTGTGAAACTGTATAGTTGTTCTAGTTGTCTGTGTCTGTCTCATCCATATCGATGTCCTGTATAAAAGTCTCTGTCCTTGTGAAACTGTGTTGTTGTTCTAGTTGTCTGTCTCGTCCATATCGATGTCCTGTATAAATGTCTCTATCCTTATAGAACTGTATTGTTGTTCTAGTTGTCCCAATCTGTCTCGTCCATATTGATGTCCTGTATAAATGTCTCTGTCCTTGTGAAACTGTATTGTTGTTCTAGTTATCATAATCTGTCTCGTCCATATCGATGTCCTGTATAAATGTCTCTGTCCTTGTGAAACTGTATTGTTGTTCTAGTTATCATAATCTGTCTCGTCCATATCGATGTCCTGTATAAATGTTTCTGTCCTTGTGAAACAGTATTGTAGTTCTAGTTGTCTAAATATGTCTCGTCCATATCGATGTCCTGTATAAATGTCTCTGTCCTTGTGAAACCGTATTGTTGTTCTAGTTGTCTGTGTCTGTCTCATCCATATCGATGTCCTGTATAAATGTCTGTCCTTGTGAAACTGTATTGTAGTTCTAGTTGTCTCATTACTGTGTCTCATATTTAATACTCAGGACTTTTGACACACCAAACTATATTATTTGCATAATGTGTATATTATCTTTCCTCAATCTCGTTGCCCGGTTACTGTACTTGTGTTTAATGACAGTAAAGATATTCTTTTCTATTCTATTCTATAGTATAACTATAATACTAAAGAGTATGAAGGACTCACTCTTTGACCAGGTCGTTGCTCATGTCCAGGTAGCGGTTGCTGATCCACTGAACCTCGAACCAGTCCCTGAAGTTGTTGTTCCCGCAGCAACGGAACTCGATCTGCGTCATGTCCAGTGTCCTCTTCATGAAGCAGCGTCCGGCGTGTCCGTGTCCTTGTAGAACTTGATGCTGTTCTTCAGGCCCTCGGCGACGTCAGGTACACGGCGAACTGCATGAGGAAGCAGAGCAGCGCCGTGAGCAGCAGCAACCCGTTAAAGCCGCAGCACAGCAGCAGTACGGCGCAGCATCGGCTTCCACTTGGCGAACTTGACCGGGTCCAGGGAGTCGTGGCACACCTTGCCCCCGAAGGCATTGAGCCCGCAGGCCAGCAAGCCCGCCAGGATCAGCAGGTTGGGCACCAAGTGGCTCTCGTTGTTGTCCATCATCTCGCTCCTCTTCCGCAGCTCGATCTTAAAGAAGATGCCGAGGCTGAAGATGAGGATGCCCATGATGACCGAGAGCCAGTACATCATCCACAAGCCCTGCGCCAGCTTCACCCGTTCTGCAGGTTGAACTTCACCGGCATGAACGGCATTTTGACCTCTTGGTTCGATCAAAACACGCAACAGAAATCAATAGAAACGATCCTTCAGGGATCAAGAAAGTCCTTTGGGTATCAATAAAGTATTTCTGATTCTGATCAGAAAAGGACCAGGATCAGTGGAAGTTAAAGGAGAACAGTTCCAGATATCAGTCCTTCACGTTTCAGAGATTTAATCCGTTCCAGAAAGAAGCTGAAAACGCCTCGGCCAAAACTGTTGCTTTCAGACCCATAATGCCGAGCGGCAGGTGCAGACAGTCCATACTGCTGGGGGGGCAGAAGGGTCTGCCATTAAATAAAACCAAATATTCACATAAATCCGTGGGCAGACCGGTAGTGGGATGGTCTCCTGCTGAAGAAGAGGTGTGAATGTGAGCAAGTTGCAACTCTTCGTCCTAAAGCCGCGATCGGCTCTGATCCCATTAACGGAGGATCAACGCTAATCCCCGACTTACTGCTAATGGGTTTGGTGCTAAGCAGCAGCTTCCTCCTCGGGGTTAATTAAACAACAGGGACGCTCTCAGGTCTCTGAGCAAGGATCTGAGCACGTCTCGAGTCTCTGAGCAAGTGTCGAGTCTCCGAGCAAGTGTCGAGTCTCTGAGCAAGTCTCGAGTCTCTGAGCAAGTCTCGAGTCTCAGAGCAAGTGTCAAGTCTCTGAGCAAGTCTTGAGTCTCTTAGCAAGGGTCTGAAGCAAGTCTCAAGTCTCTAAGCAAGTCTCGAGTCTCTTGTAGCTAAAGCAAGAAGCAAGCTGGTGCAAGAAGAAGTATTTAGATATACACCACACTGTTGAAATACTCTGTTACAGTAAACTAAAGTAACTAAAGCTGTCAGATGAATGTAGTGGAGTAACTAAAGTAAATAGTAACTAAAGTAACTAGGTAACTAGTTACTTTAGTTACTAGTTACTAGTTGCTAGGGCTAACCCTAACCCAGAAGTAGAAATTAAAGTACAAGTACCTCAACATCTGGACTGAAGTACACTCCTGGAGTACATGTACTTAGTTCCATCCCAGCGCTGAGGCAGGCTGACGTTAAGACGGCCGTGGGGGGGGGGGGCTAGAGGTTAAGAAGGGGGGTTGGGAAGGGGGGTCGGGACCGGGAGGTCATCGGTTCAATCCCCAGAATGACAGGATAAAATCTGGGTCACTACCACCGCTAAGATGCCCTTGGGCAAGGTCCTCAACCTCCAACTATATATATATATATATATATATATACATACATATACATATATACAGGTAAAAGCCAGTAAATTAGAATATTTTGAAAAACTTGATTTATTTCAGTAATTGCATTCAAAAGGTGTAACTTGTACATTATATTTATTCATTGCACACAGACTGATGCATTCAAATGTTTATTTCATTTAATTTTGATGATTTGAAGTGGCAACAAATGAAAATCCAAAATTCCGTGTGTCACAAAATTAGAATATTGTGTAAGGGTTACATTTTGAAGACACCTGGTGCCACAAAGTAATCAGCTGATTAACTCAAAACACCTGCAAAGGGCTTTAAATGGTCTCTCAGTCCAGTTCTGAAGCCTACACAAACATGGGGAAGACTTCAGATTTGACAGCTGTCCAAAAGGCGACCATCGACACATTGCACAAGGAGGGAAAGACACAAAAGGTTATTGCTGAAGAGGCTGGCTGTTCTCAGAGCTCTGTGTCCAAACACATTAATAGAGAGGCAAAGGGAAGGAAAACTGTGGTCAGAAAAAGTGTACAAGCGATAGGGATCACCGCGCCTAGTCAAGATTGTGAAAAAAGGGTGTGGACAGCTGCTGGAGTCAGTGCTTCAAGATCCACCACCAAGAGACGCTTGAAAGACATGGGTTTCAACTGCCGCATACCTCGTGTCAAGCCACTGTTGACCAAGAAACAGCGCGCGTCTCACCTGGGCTAAGGAAAAAAGAGCTGGACTGCTGCTGAGTGGTCCAAAGTCATGTTTTCTGACGAAAGCAAATTTTGCATTTCCTTTGGAAATCGAGGTCCCAGAGTCTGGAGGAAGACAGGAGAGGCACAGGATCCACGTTGCCTGAAGTCTAGTGTAAAGTTTCCACCATCAGTGATGGTTTGGGGTGCCATGTCATCTGCTGGTGTCGGTCCACTCTGTTTCCTGAGATCCAGGGTCAACGCAGCCGTCTACCAGCAAGTTTTAGAGCACTTCATGCTTCCTGCTGCTGACCTGCTCTATGGAGATGGAGATTTCAGGTTCCAACAGGACTTGGCGCCTGCACACAGCGCAAAATCTACCCGTGCCTGGTTTACGGACCATGGTATTTCTGTTCTAAATTGGCCAGCCAACTCCCTGACCTTAGCCCCATAGAAAATCTGTGGGTATTGTGAAAAGGAAGATGCAGAATGCCAGACCCAAAAACGCAGAAGAGTTGAAGGCCACTATCAGAGCAACCTGGGCTCTCATAACACCTGAGCAGTGCCAGAAACTCATCGACTCCATGCCACGCCGCATTAATGCAGTAATTGAGGCAAAAGGAGCTCCAACCAAGTATTGAGTATTGTACATGCTCATATTTTCATTTTCTTACTTTTCAGTTGGCCAACATTTCTAAAAACTCCTTTTTGTATTAGCCTTAAGTAATATTCTAATTTTGTGACACACGGAATTTTGGATTTTCATTTGTTGCCACTTCAAATCATCAAAATTAAATGAAATAAACATTTGAATGCATCAGTCTGTGTGCAATGAATAAATATAATGTACAAGTTACACCTTTTGAATGCAATTACTGAAATAAATCAAGTTTTTCAAAATATTCTAATTTACTGGCTTTTACCTGTATATACATATATATACATACATATATATATATATACATACATATATATACATACATATATACATACATATATATACATACATATATATATATATACATACATATATATACATACATATATATACATATATATAATAATAATAATAATAATAATGTACTAGTACTCCACTATACTATATATTCAGGGATGTAGTGGAGACTAAACGTACGTAAACACCATTTATGCACCTCTCAAAATTCAGAAATGGCGTTTACCCACCTCCAAAGTGCGTTTATCCACCTCTGAATAGCCTATCGTCCCAAAGCCATTCTAAATTAAGCTTATGTCGTTTTAGTTTCATATTGTTCATTATTAGTTTCATATTGTTCATTATTAGTTTCATATTGTTCATTATTAGTTTCATATTGTTCATTATTAGTTTCATATTGTTCATTATTACTTTCATATTGTTCATTATTAGTTTCATATTGTTCATTATTAGTTTCATATTGTTCATTATTAGTTTCATATTGTTCATTATTACTTTCATATTGTTCATTATTAGTTTCATATTGTTCATTATTAGTTTCATATTGTTCATTATTAGTTTCATATTGTTCATTATTAGTTTCATAGGTCTTCACCAGCCACTGTCCCGTCAGCGGGACCGGTTTCTCCATTATTAGGAGAAAACGTTTTCTTAACTCAAATTGCAAGCTTATCTCTTCATGAACACGGTCATGCAGCGCATCATTAGAAAGCTTAAAGTCTCATGATTCCATTGAGCCCACACACATAAGCATAAGGTGACTTACAGCGGTTATAATCATGTTTAAAGTAAAGAAACACAGACGGATTCTGTGCAGATAGTGTCTAAATTCAGACATGAGTCCTTACCTTTCTCGTGTCTCTCTTCACAGCGGTGAAAGATCTCCATAAACTTTTTCCTGCTTTGCCAACAGTTCAAAGAATAAGTACATCCAATCCTTTTAATCCAAAACGAGCTGGTCCCCTCACAATCTTGTAGATTCTGGCCGTGTTTCCTCGCAAACAAAGCTGAAAAGTCCATCATTTATGGACTTTAATCGCTCCTACTGCCGGCTCTGCTAAAGGTACAGTGTATCCTTCTATTCAGCAAGTTAGGTTGAATCAACAGCTTTTGATTGACAGGTTGTTTCAGCCAATCCGTCTACTCTAACCTGAGTTATCCCTTATGGAAGCCAATCAAGTCACACGATTTACAGAGGGCAAAGTGGGAAAGATTGACAGCACTTCCAACCATTTAGAATCAAAAGCTATGAAACCAGCCTCCTGTGTAGCCAATAAGAAGACGAGTTGATTGATACCAAACATGACCAGAAAACTTTAACCTTGTGATGGCTCCAGCTGTGTCAAAGCAAAAATAAGGCCTTAGTTATTGCATTTCACCATTTCATCAAATTATAATGACTTATTTCTATAAATTTATGCATGTAGTTATTTTAGATATGTGTATGAGTGATGTGGATGTGTTTTTAATTTGAGAAGTTTTTAATTTGCACTTTTTGGGCTTTTTCTGAGAGGAAACGAAAACGCCATATCTGTAGAAATAACTTTAAAATAGCCATTTTCTGAGTCATTTTCTTCTGGATTTTTCTGTATTAAGTTCAGACATGTGGCTGGGGTACTATGTTTGTATGTAGATCATGTAATATGCTTACAGTAGTGTTTTTTAATGATTTTACATATGATTTACTTGGACGGAAATAGAAATTCTCTATTCTAACCTCTTCAGCTCTGTGTCAGTAAGACCTAGTGTCACACTGACACAAGAAACAAAAAATTTAGAGTGTTAGCTTCCTAATGACCTCGGGACCATCCCAGAGGGCCAAAGGATGGGGAAACTGTAGCAGTTTTTTTTGGAGAAAAATTTAGGCGAGAAAAACATATATTTTGAAGTGATTTGTGAAGAGGTTAAACCTAAGACGAAGTCTATCATATTGCGCTGCATTACTGTCAATGTTGACCAATCTCTTGCGGTGTTTGGTGTATGTGCCCCCAGCGTCGCCTTCCAGGCAACGCTGCCTATAAGGTACTAGGATTGGGCAATGGTTGGATGCCCTGAAGTCACGGCCGCAGCGCTGCCTTGAAGTCGACGTTGGGGGCTTAAAACATCACGCAGGATTTGTCAGTCACACTATCCTAAATTAGGCTACATGTCTCATGTAGTTAATGATGAATGGGTTTTAAAAATGGATACCCGTCATTTTTTTAAGCGCAGCTAAGATAAGCCCTCCTACCCCGCTGTCCACCACACTCTCTCTCCCCCGCTGTCCACCACGCTCTCTCCCCGCTGTCCACCACTCTCTCCCGCTGTCCACCACACTCTCTCTCCCGCTGTCCACCACGCTCTCTCCCCCGCTGTCCACCACGCTCTCTCTCCCCCGCTGTCCACCACACTCTCTCTCTCCCGCTGTCCACCACATTCGCTCTCACGCTGTCCACAACACTCTCTCCCCCGCTGTCCACCACACTCTCTCTCCCCCGCTGTCCACCACGCTCTCTCTCCCCGCTGTCCACCACGCTCTCTCTCCCCGCTGTCCACCACGCTCTCTCTCCCCCGCTGTCCACCACACTCTCTCTCTCCGCTGTCCACCACGCTCTCTCTCCCCCTGTCCACAACCTCCTCCTTCCTTCACGCTCTCTCTCCCCGCTGTCCACCACGCTCTCTCCCCCGCTGTCCACCACACTCTCTCTCCCCCGCTGTCCACCACGCTCTCCCCCCCCCCGTCCACCACACTCTCTCTCCCCCGCTGTCCACCACGCTCTCTCTCCTTCTCACCACATCTCTCTCCCGCTGTCCACCACGCTCTCTCTCCGCTGTCCACCACGCTCTCTCTCCCCCGCTGTCCACCACGCTCTCTCTCTCCCGCTGTCCACCACGCTCTCTCTCTCCCGCTGTCCACCACGCTCTCTCTCCCCCGCTGTCCACCACGCTCTCTCTCCCGCTGTCCACCACACTCTCTCTCCGCTGTCCACCACGCTCTCCCCGCTGTCCACCTCTCTCCCGCTGTCCACCACGCTCTCTCTCCCCCGCTGTCCACCACGCTCTCTCCCCGCTGTCCACCACACTCTCTCTCCCCGCTGTCCACCACTCTCCCCCTGTCCACCTCTCTCTCCCCGCTGTCCACCACGCCTCTCTCTCCGCTGTCCACCACGCTCTCTCCGCTGTCCACCACGCTCTCTCTCGCTGTCCACCACGCTCTCTCTCCCGCTGTCCACCACACTCTCTCTCTCCCGCTGTCCACCACGCTCTCTCTCCTGCTGTCCACCACCTCTCTCCCTGTCACCACACTCTCTCTCTCCCGCTGTCCATCACACTCTCTCTCTCCCGCTGTCCATCACACTCTCTCTCCCGCTGTCCACCACACTCTCTCTCCACTACCACGCTCTCTCTCCCACTGTCCACCACGCTCTCTCTCCAACTGTCCACCACACTCTCTCCCGCTGTCCACCACTCTCTCCCGCTGTCCACCACACTCTCTCTCCCGCTGTCCACCACACTCTCTCTCCCGCTGTCCACCACACTCTCTCTCCCGCTGTCCACCACACTCTCTCTCTCCCACTGTCCACCACACTCTCTCCTGCTGTCCACCACGCTCTCTCTCTCCCGCTGTCCACCACACTCTCTCTCCCGCTGTCCACCACACTCTCTCTACCGCTGTCCACCACACTCTCTCTCCCGCTGTCCACCACACTCTCTCTCTCCCACTGTCCACCACGCTCTCTCTCCCGCTGTCCACTACACTCTCTCTCCCGCTGTCCACCGCGCTCTCTCTCTCTCTCTCCCGCTGTCCACCACGCTCTCTCTCCCGCTGTCCACCACGCTCTCTCTCTTTCTCCCGCTGTCCACCACGCTCTCTCTCCCGCTGTCCACCACGATCTCTCCCGCTGTCCACCACGCTCTCTCTCTCTCTCCCGCTGTCCACCACGCTCTCTCCCGCTGTCAGAGTGGAGACACACTGCTCCTCCGTCGCACCCGGGCTGTCTCACTCCCAGTCCGCCACCAGTCCCACAGTACAGCTATGTTAACAGAAAAGGTCTCAGATGCCACCATCAAAAGAAAGAACAAAGTAATCCACTGTTCAGGATATTATTCTCTTTCTTTTTCAGAGCTACGCGTTCGCTGTTTCTCCCTCTGCAACAGGTTCAGAAAAGAACTGCAGCGCTGCGCAGTGGCCACCTAGTGGGCACTACCGCAAAATGTTTACCACTGCTGAAAAGTGCTGACAATTAAAATTACTCAATTAACACAAAGTGCCGTAACCTGAACTATTGGTGTCTGATTAATAAGGTGAACATAGGAAACTCATACTTTGTGTTACTATCACATCATTACTACTTAAGTTTTAAAGAAAACCATCAGATTTAGGGTGGGTTACATCATTTCATTCTCTGGCCACTGGAAGAAGCTCCCTTTGCTAGTCAGCTAGCTAGTTATTGTTGTCGCTCTAGCTGTTCGCGGTTTTGCAGGTACGGTAAACGTTTCAATGGTAACAGCGAGTTGGACCAATCAGAAACGTTGCTGTTACGCTTAGAATTGTGGGTAATGTAGTTTTTATACGTAAGATAGTGGATAATTGTTTATCTTATAATGTTACAAGGTTGATATCATACAGACTTCTAGCTTCATCAGGAGCAGAAAGTGGGTCAGTCTACCTTGGATGGTTTATACATTATGGCTGATAATCTAAATTCTTATGGAGAAAATCAATGGGGTTTTAATATATACATATGAAAACTGTAATCACCAACTATTTTGATAATCGATTAGTTGGTTTGAGTAATTTTTTTTAAGACAAAAATAAAAAGGTCTTTGATTCCAGATTGTTAAATGTGAATATTTAACACATTTTTTAGCTGTCTCTGTTTTGTCATTTAGTAAACTTTATCGATTTCAACCATATAATTCCTTCTTGAGTCTTTTTAACAAGAACTTTGATTAATGTATGAAGTGAAACTGATTGTGTGACCTATGAGGGAACAACCAGTGATAAATGACAGCCTGTAGCAATGTGATCAGGATCCACCGGTAGGCCGCGGTCCACCTTATCGGTGATCACGTCGTGGTCCACCTGATCACAGAATTTATAGTTTACCCACCTCTTTTTTTACCACTACACCACTGTATGTATTACACTATACTAATACTGCACTATACTATATATATATTACACTATACTAATACTGCACTATACTATATATATATATATTACACTATACTAATACTGCACTATACTATATATATATATTACACTATACTAATACTGCACTATACTATATATATATTACACTATACTAATACTGCACTATACTATATATATATATATTACACTATACTAATACTTACTATACTATATATATATATTACACTATATACTAATACTGCACTATACTATATATATTACACTATACTAATACTGCACTATACTATATATTACACTATACTAATACTGCACTATACTATATATTACACTATTAATACAGCACTATACCATATATTGCACTATACTAAATATTACACTATATTAATGCTGCACTATACTATATATATATATTACACTATATTAATGCTGCACTATACTATATATATTACACTATACTAATGCTGCACTATACTATATATTACACTATTAATACAGCATTATACCATATATTACACTATATTAATACTGCACTATACTATATATGACTGTACTAATGCTGCACTATACTATATATTACACTATACTAATGCTGCACTATACTACATATTACACTGTACTAATGCTGCACTATACTACATATTACACTGTACTAATGCTGCACTATACTACATATTACACTGTACTAATGCTGCACTATACTATATATTACACTGTACTAATGCTGCACTATACTATATATTAACTAGAAAATGCATTTCCTGCAGAAAACTGCGTGGGAATGCTGAATAGCTGAATTGCTAAAGCTAACCTGGTTGAATAGCTTAAATCAGTAAAAGTTGTAATAATAAGTTGTATAATGGTTCTAATTAAGTTGAATAACACCACTAATGTAAAAAAAGATGTGGAAAAAATGTAAAAAAAACTTGAAATGCTAAAGCTAAACTGGATAAATAGCTTAAATCAGTAAGAAGATGTTGAAGTAGTGAGAATAGTTGAAAAGTAGGAATGGTTTTAATTAAGCTGAATAACACCACTACACCAGAAGGAGCTACAGCTAGATTTTAAAAGTTGAATGGTTTTAATAACTGAAAGTCTGCAGAAGATACAGACACCAAAAAACGTATGGAATAATAAATAATCATAACAAGGTTAAAAGCCTTTTTAACACTAGGTGATGAGACACCATTGTGGGAATTGAACCCTGGTCTCTGGCATGAAAGGCACGTCACATAACCACTGCAGCACCACTGAAAAGTCTTCTTGAGAAAAAAACATGGTAATATATAATTTATCTGTGTGTGTGTGTGTGTGTGTGTGTCTGTCTAATAGATTAATATGAATAATTAATGACTACATACTCTCCTACAGATCTGACCAATCAGACGGAGACAGGAAGTTCTTTTGAAGTTTTTATTGGTTTCGTTAACAATATCGTCCGTGACGTACTCGTTTATACATATTAACACGTCCGGCGGCGGCGCCGTCGTCCTGGAAAAGTGAAGAAGAAGAAACTAAACTCGGCGGGGATCATATCAAACTAATAAATAAATAAATAAACACGACTCTCGTGTCACTCTTCAGCACAAACTCAAAAAAACAGGAAGTGACATCACACAGCGCTCCGAACAACAACCAGGACCAGACGAAGCCTCTTCAGATCCAACCTGCGATATGATTAATATTCATCATGATGTCACAGCTCGTTGCAGAAGCACTGCACTCTGGGAGGCAGATTTCACAATAAAAGCTTTGTTTCGGTCTCTGAACACTACACTACCCATGATTCTCAACTGCGGTTGTCTGAATGCGACAGATCAGACGGAGCGTGTGTTTTCTAATTGTTTTCAGAGACAGTGAAGTGTCCAAGGCTCCCATTTCCCATCATGCAACACAATCTGAAAGCGCTACGGTAACCAAAACAATCCGTTGGGTTGGGTCAGCGTTGCCTAGGTGACGTAAATAACCCGCTGTGTTCTCAGATCAGATTTAGCATAGCTTAGCATAACTTGGTTCTGATGACCAGATTAGAGATGCCAGCGCCGGGTGGGCGGGGCTTCACTTTGGTTCATGTTAACGAGTTCTAACGTCAGAAAATAAAGTTCAAAATCTAAAACACCAAATTATAATTAAAACCAAATCTAACTTCCTGTGAGATGTGAAAGGGCGGAGTCAGAGTTAGTCCCTCTCTGTGATCGGTGAAGAATCCCTGAAGCCAGTGTGGAGGAAGCTGATAGGCCGAGAGGCCGGGGGGGCCAGCATCACAGGTGCTGCCAGTCGATGGCGACCAGCGTCTGATTGGCCTCCTGAGCGTGGCCGATGACCTCGGCGACGCCGTGCTGCCGCCACAGACGCTGGATCTTCCTGTAGCGCTCGGAGCACAGGTGGAGGGGGTTCCCCCGCCTGCAGGACAGGAAGGGGGGGCACTTTCAGAATACAGGCTGGAATAATACCAGAGTTTTATGAGTGTGTGTCTGTCTGTCTGTGTGTCTCTGTGCGTGTGTATGTGCGTATATGTGTGTGCGTGTGTGTATGTGTCCTACTTGAGCCCCTGGTCTGTCTCTCCATAGTCGTCGAGGTAGGGAGGAGGATAGAAACAGCCCTTTGTTTTACCTGCTACAAACAACACCTGGCTCTCTCTGACCCTGCGCACACACACACACACACACACACACGTTAGACTAATAAAATGAATCAATCAATCAGAACGTATTCATATATCCCTTTACAGCAGGTCATCCAATAGAAAGAGAGAACATAATAGATGAAGTTGACCTGTCTGTCCACCAGGTGTTGCTGTTTGATCAATAATAATCACTGATGTTCAATGTCCAGCTGTCAGGACCCCTGGGGGACTGTGTTACCTGAGGAAGAGGCCCAGACCCGCTCCACAGGTGGAGGTGTGGGCGGTGCAGGCCCCCACGTCTTCTCCCTCCAGCTCCGTCTGACAGCAGTAACTCTGGGAACACAACATGCAGCCGCACACCAGACACAGGGTGGGGGCCCGGGACTTATCTCCCCCCGACCGGGGACACCTGCTCACACACACACACACACACACACAGGTAAATACACAGGTAAACACGTGTGCTCTCTCTGTATGTGTGTGTGTGTGTGTGTGTGTCTCTGAGTGTGCGAGTGTGTGTGTACTGACGTGAAGCTGGAGGCCTGGTTGATCAACACGCTGTAATCCTCCGGCAGCTCGATCAGACGGTTTGACTCTCGGGGAAACCTGACGGTGACTCCGCCCCCCCGCAGCGTCTGCAGCACACCTGGATGACAGCACCACCTGGACAGGTGAGGAAACAGGACTCAGTCAGGGACCACTGAGTGAGTGTGTGTGTGTGTGTGTGTGTGTGTGTGTGTGTGTGTATGTGTGTGTGTGGTACCTGTGTATGAGCGGCTCCAGCAGTGTGTGTTGACTGTGGTGCAGCTGCAGCAGGTTGGAGGGAAGACTGAGGAAGCTGAGCAGCGCCTCCCACTGGCCGGGACCGGACACTGCAACACAACAGAGACAGACAGAGACAAAGAGAGAGACAGAGACACAGAGTGAGTCAGGAGCTCCTTCTCCGTCCACGTGTCCATCTAATTATCTGGAGTTGGTAAAACCTCCTGAGAATAAATCTGGTGAAAGTTTGTTTCCATCCAATAAGAACCTGTGGTGATGACATCACACACTGTTTTAGGGTCACACTGGGACATCTGATTGGTTGAAGACATTTTAAGGTGTT
>JABXJD010002167.1:37500-60377 GCA_013375575.1 Percina caprodes
GTCGCTACTCTTCAGAGAAGATTCACAGAGGAGGAAACTTACAATTGCCCCCCTTTAAATACTCTCCATAATTGGGTTCACCTGTGTATGTAGGTCAAGGGTCACTGAGCTTCCCAAACAGATTTTGAGTTCCAATAATTGGTTCTAAAGATTTTGAAATCAGTAAAATGACAACAGTGCCCAAATTTATGCACATGCCTAATTTTGTTCAAACAATTATTGCACACTTCCTGTAAATGGTATAAACTTCGTTTCACTTCTCAAATATCACTGTGTTTGTCTCCTATATGATATATTTAACTGATTTTTTTTATCCTAAGAACCAACGATTTATGAAGGAAAATCATGGAAATTAACAAGGTTGCCCAAACTTTTGCAGACCACTGTGTGTGTGTGTGTGTGTGTATGTAGAGAGAGAGAGAGAGAGAGAGAGAGAGAGAGAGAGAGAGAGAGACTCACCAGTAGGTGAAACATGTCGATGTCGAGGATACAGGGAGTGTTTTCTACCTGTGAGTCTGGAACCAGGGCTACAACACACACACACACACACACACACACACACACACACACACACACACACACACACACACACAGTTAAGTTATAGAAGCATCACACAATGCAGCCTAAACTTTATATAATATTTTTTATAAGTAAAGATTTTTTGTGTGTGTTACCTGCGAGCAGCCTGATAAAGTGTGCGTGCGTTGTTGGTGGAGCTGCAATCCAACACGCTGAACTGAATCTGGCGAGGGAGCTAAGACAGTCGTCCTGTAACACACACACACACACACACACACACACACACACACACACACACACACACACACACACATCTTTTACTGAACACATTCAGCAGTGTGATTAAGTGATGTCACTCTCTGCGTGTTGATTGGCTCACCTGTCGACACGGGAGACTCCCAAACAACGGCTTGTCCTCGTCCATCAGAAGACGCTCTGCAGAGACACACACACGACCTCTGTACCTATACTATGAAGGGTGTGTGTGTGTGTGTGTGTGTGTACCTATACTCTGAAGAGTGTGTGTGTACCTATACTATGGAGGGTGTGTGTGTGTGTGTACCTATACTCTGAAGAGTGTGTGTACCTTACTATGGAGGGTGTGTGTGTGTGTACCTATACTCTGGAGGGTGTGTGTGTGTACCTATACTCTGGAGGGTGTGTATGTGTGTACCTATACTCTAGAGGGTGTGTATGTGTGTACCTATACTATGGAGGGTGTGTATGTGTGTACCTATACTCTGGAGTGTGATTGTGTGTACCTATACTCTGGATGGTGTGTGTGTGTGATTGTGTGCGTGTGTGTGTGTACCTATACTCTGGATGGTCTGTGTGTGTACCTATACTCTGGAGGGTGTGTATGTGTGTGTGTGTGTACCTATACTCTGGATGGCGTGTGTGTGTGTGTGTGTACCTATACTCTGGATGGCGTGTGTGTGTGTGTGTGTGTGTGTACCTATACTCTGGATGGTGTGTGTGTGTGTGTACCTGTACTCTGGATGGTGTGTGTGTGTACCTATACTCTGGAGGGTGTGTGTGTGTGTACCTATACTCTGGATGGTGTGTATGTGTGTACCTATACTCTGGATGGTGTGTGTGTGTACCTATACTCTGGAGGGTGTGTGTCTGTGTACCTATACTCTGGAGGGGGTGGGTGTGTGTGTGTGTGTGTGTGTGTGTGTATACACGTACCTATACTCTGGATGGTGAAGGCGCAGGTGGACCAGCTCAGCACCGGGACCCTGGGATCCGTCTCGTTGGGGTTCAGCTTCAGTCCGACCTTGTAGGTTGACATGCTGAAGGTGGTGATCATCTCGCTGACGCTGCTGGAGAACGGGTTGCTATGGAGACAGACACATCACACGTGTACAGTGGCACCACAGCTGGTACAACGCAACGTGTCAGAGGAAGAGCATCAAACTATCAAACTCGCTTTTGATATCTTTCATGTTTTTAACATCACATGATCAATATGGGACAACCATCACATTCTGGGGGACATTAACTACAACTTCTTCTTCTGCGTTTTGTGGCGGGTTGCAACCATAAAATGACCTAAAACTTAATTAACTCATTATTTATTCAGCAGATAAGGTTTCCATCAGCGTTTATCACATAAGAATATCATCAAGAGAAAATCTGATGAGACCAACGGATTTCCTTTGAGTCGAGATTCATCAAATTCATCAAATTCACTGTTTCCATAAAACATTTTCATCATTATCACTTAATTAGGATAAAACATGTGGATGAAACAGAGCTCCTGTTACACTAGTTCCCTCCCGCTCAGTTAGCCACAGCGTCTCTGTTGATGGTTCCTCTACCTCCTGATGTTAACATACACCGGATTAATGACGTCTTAGCTCTGATATTAATTAGTTAAAAGCATTTTGATATCAGCATAAGAGCAAATAAAACAATCTCCCATTGGTTGTTGAACTGTTGATGTACAATCTGACCACCGATTGGCATGGTACAGCTGACTCACTGGGGGGTGAAGTCGACTCTGAATCCTTCAGGAAAAGCAGGCTCCACCCCCTCTGCTTCACCTGAAACACAAACACACACATTAATACACACACACACACACACACACAGCAGTGGATCATGTGACACCGCCCTCTAAATGGTTGACGGACCTTCAGTCTGCTTCCTGTGGGCCCAGTGCAGCGCTGAGATCTGCTGGATGGTCGCTTTCAGCCACGCCTCCAGACTGGGATGATCCACACTGGGGGGGGGGGAGAGAGGGAGAGTGACTGTGTGTGTACCTGTGGTGCGGGGAGTGTGTGTGTGTGTGTACCTATGGTGTGGGGGCAGTGCGTGTACCTGTGGTGCTGGGAGGGGTGTGTACCTGTGGTGCAAGGGCGGTGTGTGTACCTGTGGTGCGGGGGCGGTGTGTGTACCTGTGGTGCGGGGGCGGTGTGTACCTATGGTGCAAGGGCGTTGTGTTTACCTGTGGTGCTGGGGCGTTGTGTGTACCTGTAGTGCAGGGAGTGTGCGTGTGTGTACCTGTGGTACGGGGAGTGTGTGTGTACCTGTGGTGTGGGGAGTGTGTGTGTGTGTGTGTGTGTGTGTGGGTGTACCTGTAGTGCGTGGGAGTGTGTGTGTACCTGTGGTACGGGGAGTGTGTGTGTACTTGTGGTGTGGGGAGTGTGTGTGTGTGTGTACCTGTAGTGCGTGGGAGTGTGTGTACCGGTGGTGCTGGGCGTTGTGTGTACCTGTGGTGTGGGGAGTGTGTGTGTAACTGTAGCACAGGGAGTGTGTGTGTGTGTGTGCCTGCTGTACGGGGAGTGTGTGTGTGTACCTGTAGTGCGTGGGAGTGTGTGTACCTGTGGTGCTGGGCGTTGTGTGTACCTGTGGTGTGGGGAGTGTGTGTGTACCTGTAGCGCAGGGAGTGTGTGTGTGTGTGTGCCTGTGGTACGGGGAGTGTGTGTGTACCTGTGGTGTGGGGAGTGTGTATGTGTGTATCTGTAGTGCGTGGGAGTGTGTGTACCTGTGGTGAGTGTGTGTGTACCTGTGGTGCGGGGAGTGAGTGAGTGAGTGAGTGAGTGTGAGTGAGTGAGTGTGTGTGTGTGTGTGTGTGTGTGTGTGTGTGTGTGTGTGTGTGTGTGTGTGTGTGTGTACTGTTGGAATTTAAAATGTTTTATGTGCTTAAACATTGTGTGTGATTAGCATTATACATTTAAGCCAAAAGACAAAAGCAATATTTCAACATAAATGAAGACATGTTGTTCATGCATTAAGTTGTTTTGCAATACTTCTGTTCTATAATAGAAGGTGTTCTGGTACAGTCTGTTATAACCCAGCTCTACTAAATGTGTCAGAAGCAGGATTGATGATTAGATGATCCTGTGTCTGGTTCTAGTACATTTTACAGCCCAACTAAAGGGCGGCAGGTCATGTTATCTTTTCTCTGCAGGTCCTGAAAGGGTCATAAACTTTCAGTCACATACCAACTGAAAGATAACGAATAAGCACACAACATATCACATCACTGTGACCTGGAGACCCCCCCCTTAGTGAATAAGACCAGGGGTGCAAGAGTAAAAGACCAGACAAAGGAAGGGGAGAGCTGTGATAGCTTGATCTCTGTAACTCTGTCTCTAGGATATATTCTATGTAATAAAAAGGATTCACACATCAACATCTGAGATTCTGTGTGTGTGTGTGTGTGTGTGTGTGTGTGTGTGTGTGTGTGTGTGTGTGTACACCTGCGGTGCGGGGGACGGTGTGTGTGTATCTGTGGTGCAGGGTGTGTATGTATCTGTAGTGCAGGGAGTGTGTGTGTGGGGAGAGTGTGTGTGTGTACCTGTGGTGCGGGGGCAGTGTGTGGGGCAGCAGAGGGATCACCGTGTTGCTCAGACATTCACACAGCGGACACAGGAACTCCCCGTTCTCCACGTCATA
Source organism: Percina caprodes (assembly GCA_013375575.1). Lineage (NCBI taxonomy): Eukaryota > Metazoa > Chordata > Actinopteri > Perciformes > Percidae > Percina > Percina caprodes. The sequence goes on from JABXJD010002167.1 coordinate 41,927, forward strand.
GCTGGTGTGACCCCGAAGACGCTGCTGCCGCTGCTCCTTCAGCTGCACCGCCTCAAAGTACCTGCACGCACACCTCAGTATCAGGTATCTGACAGCGGATTGGCTGACTAACAACACGTGTAGCTGCAGTGTCTCACCGCTGCCAGCAGGTGGCGTGCATGATGTGTCCACAGCTGGCCGTGTGGATCCCCAGAGACAGGTCCGGGTGCATGAACACAGGGTCATGGTGCTCTGAAACATCCATCAACAACATATCAATCAACACAGACTAAGCAACCAGACTCCATGTAAATAATCACTACTTTTAGCGTGTATAGAGCAGCATATCTCCACCAGACTCCATGTAAATAATCACTACTTTTAGCGTGTATAGAGCAGCATATCTCCACCAGACTCCATGTAAATAATCACTACTCTTAGCATGCTGAACATCTGTCCTGTAGGGTTATATTACAGCTTGTTTCTAACAGATTCTGACGATGTCTGAGGGAGGCTCTGCCCACCTGGGTCCGGGAGGGGTCTCCGGCGATTTTTGGACAGCACGGTGGACCTTTGGACAAAGGCTGCCAGCACCATGGCTCTGCCGTGACCTCTGACCTCCTGCTCCTCCTGACACAGGATGCAAGTGACCAGCTGCCGACGTTCGGCTCCGCCCACACGCCTTGGCCCGACGCACACCTGGGATGCGCTGCCGGCGTCTGCACCAGGAGGACTGGGGGGGTCAGAGAACAGGAGGGCTTTATTACAAGAGATAATATATAAAATATACACTCACCTAAAGGATTATTAGGAACACCATACTAATACTGTGTTTGACCCCCTTTTGCCTTCAGAACTGCCTTAATTCTACGTGGCATTGATTCAACAAGGTGCTGAAAGCATTCTTTAGAAATGTTGGCCCATATTGAGAGGATAGCATCTTGCAGTTGATGGAGATTTGTGGGATCCACATCCAGGGCACTAAGCTCCCGTTCCACCACATCCCAAAGATGCTCTATTGGGTTGAGATCTGGTGACTGGGGGGGGCCATTTTAGTCCAGTGGACTCATTGTCATGATCAAGAAACCCATCTGAAATGATTCGAGCTTTGTGACATGGTGCATTATTCTGCTGGAAGTAGCCATCAGAAGATGGTACATGGGGGCCATAAAGGGGGGGACATGGTCAGAAACAATGCTCAGGTAGGCGGGGCATTTAAACGATGGCCAATTGGCACTAAGGGGCCTAAAGTGTGCCAAGAAAACATCCCCACACCATTACACCACCACCACCAGCCTGCACAGTGGTAACAAGGCCTGATGGATCCATGTTCTCATTCTGTTCTGACACCATCTGAAGGTCTCAACAGAAACCAGACTCATCAGACCAGGCAACATTTTTCCAGTCTTCAACTGTCCAATTTTGGTGAGCTCTTGAAAATTGTAGCCTCTTTTTCGTATTTGTAGTGGAGATGAGTGGTACCCGGGTGGGGTGGGGGTCTTCGTGGACGTACCTGATGACGGCGGCGGACGTGGATGTGGACGCCTCCAGCTCCTCCAGGCTCTGCTGGAACAGCTCCTTATTCTCGTTGATGAAGTGTTTCTGCATCTCCGACATCTGAGCCATGATCTTCTCCCTCCGCAGACGAGCCATCTCCGCCTTCCTCTTCCTCTCCGCCTTGTCTCTGTCTCGCACTGTCTGCAGGGGACAAGTAGTCAGATTACTGCAAGAAAGTACCACTGTAGAAATACTCTGGTACAGTCAGCCCCCCCCCCGGAGGACATGTGTGTCTCACCTCCTCCGGTCTTTGTCCCTGGCAGACGGTGACGCTGGAGGTCGAGGACGTTCGCTCTCTCATCGTTTTGATGTTTGCCACCAACTAGAAACACAAAGACTTCAGCGTGAACACCTGAGCAAAAACATCCAGGTAACAGACACATCAACATCCAGGTAACAGACACATCCAGGTGACAGACACATCCAGGTAACAGACACATCCAGGTAACAGAAACATCAACATCCAGGTAATAGACACATCAACATCTATGTAACAGACACATCCAGGTAACTGACACATCCAGGTAACAGACACATCCAGGTAACAGAAACATCCAGGTAACAGAAACATCAACATCCAGGTAACAGACACATCAACATCCAAGTAACAGACATCCATGTAACAGAAACATCCAGGTAACAGACACATCAACATCCAGGTAACAGACACATCAACATCTATGTAACAGACACATCCAGGTAACAGACACATCAACATCTATGTAACAGACACATCCAGGTAACAGACACATCAACATCCAGGTAACAGACACATCAACATCCAGGTAACAGACACATCCAGGTAACAGACACATCCAGGTAACAGACACATCCAGGTAACAGACACATCCAGGTAACAGACACATCAACATCCAGATAACAGACACATCAACATCTATGTAACAGACACATCCAGGTAACAGACACATCAACATCCAGATAACAGACACATCAACATCCAGATAACAGACACATCAACATCTATGTAACAGACACATCCAGGTAACAGACACATCATCATCCAGGTAACAGACACATCAACATCCAGATAACAGACACATCCAGGTAACAGACACATCCAAGTAACTAGCTCCACAGACCCCCTTCATTTACTGCTAGCTCCATAGACTCCCAATCATTTAGCGTCTAGCTCCATAGACCCCCTTCATTTACTGCTAGCTCCATAGACTCCCATTCATTTAGCGTCTAGCTCCATAGACCCCCTTCATTTACTGCTAGCTCCATAGACTCCCATTCATTTACTGCTAGCTCCATAGACTCCCATTCATTTAGCGTTGTGACAGGGCGCATTGCGACCGTCAGCGTAGCGCTACTTGAACTTTCTGCGTCTGAACACTGACTTTCAAAGACTCTCATTGTGATATGCTAGTGTGTGTGTGTGACAATGTGTTTGTTTAGTTACCTTATATTGCGTTTAGAGTTACCCGACTACTCCATCCATTTACATTGTTCTACCGGTATCACGTAGTTTTCTAGTGCACGTGTTTAACAGCTAAGACTACGATGATATGCATGCAACGCTGAATCCATTAATTCACTAATCTGTTAATCATCTTTATCATAGTTCATCATTACCATCTTATCTCATTTTATATTCCTTAGTTTCAATAACAACAACACAATTAGTTCTGTGTTAATCTGTCACGTGTTTATTTAACTTTAATCGTAATACAAGTCATTCATATAAGCATATTTGTGTCATCTTACCTGCATCTTTCTGACGTAATCGCAAAAGGGAGTTTGCCGTATACACCGGTGCTTTTATAGACGGGCAGACTTCGGAGTTTACGGAAGTGATCCAACTTTATTGATAAACTGTTAATATGGTAAACTGATATATCCTGGGGAGAGTTAAACCTGTTTGGGTTATATTTATATTGCTACGAGTGTTTCATTACGTTGAGTAGTGTTTTGGCGATGTTTGAGCCTTTGTACACTTCTTGCCTGAGCCACCCTGTGGCGTTACTGAGAATGGTTTAGTCCATTTCTGGGGTGCGCTACCAGGCTATTTAAGAGGGAGGCTTCATTTACTCGAGAGTAAGAGAGAAGGAGATGACTGGAAGTAGTAAGACGTAAGTCTCGTGATAGCCAATTTCATTGCAGTCAAAAGGCAATTAGGAAGCAGCTGTTCCTTAGTTTGTATTTTACTTTTGTCCTTTTTAGACTCTCAAGTCTATTTTTTTTCTCGTTTTGTGAGTCTGAGTTTTAGTCTTTTTGCTATTTTTTTATTTTGTATTTGCCTTTGGCCTTATTTGGGTGAAATAAAAATCCCCATCTTAAATCAAAACTCAACGTTTGATTCATACTTCCGGGTACACACCTTACTACGGCTGCTGACAACATCTACCTACAACAAGCGTCTAGCTCCATAGACTCCCATTCATTTAGCCGTCTAGCTCCATAGACTCCCATTCATTCCAGTTACCTGGAGTATCCAGGTGATCATGTCTTTGTGGACCTCGAGGTGCGGAGCATTCTGCAAACTCTCCAACAGAGCCAGGACACTTCCTGAAGTACTGGGAGCTTCACCTGGACCTACGCGCGCGCACACACACACACACACACACACACACACACACACACACACACACACACACACACACACACACACACACACACACACACACACACACACACACACACACACACACACACACACACACACACACACACACGTAAGAGGACGCTGGTGTTGCTTGATGCTACAGCCTCTTTCTACCTCTGGACAGTCTATGCCTTCAAAACTGCCGCTGTCACCCCCATCCTTAGAAACCTGGTCTGGATCCCTAGTCCCTCAACAGCTTCCTCAAAATACCCAACCCCCAACCCCCCCCCCCTGTCTAAAACCCTGGAACTCCAAAACCGTCATCATGCAAATAACAATTCAAACCCCTCCAATCTGGTTTTCACCCCCTCCACAGCACAGAAACCGCTTTCCTCAAAGTCCTCATCAACCTCCTCACCTCTGACCTCAACATCCTCATCCCCCTTGACCCGAGTGCAGCCTCCGTAACCGTGATCCATAACATCCTGCTCCCCAGACTCAAGACCTCGGTATGAAAGGCCCTGGACTCAGCTGGCTCCGCTCCTACCTCTCCAACCGTTCCCCTTCATCTGTCTCCATAACCACAGCCACAGACACTCAGGGTGTTCCCCAAGGCTTCGTACTCGGCCCTCTCCTCTTCATCATCTACATCCTCCCCCTCGGTCAGATACTCCACCACTTCAACCTGACGACATCCAGATCTACCTCAGGACCAAATCCCCCACAATCCTCCCCTCTCCCACATCAACCCGTCTGTCAGCTGATGCAACACAACGTCCTCAAACAGCGATAAAACAGAATTCCTCCTCAGAGGCACTGGGAGATGGGAGGCCACCTACAAAATCCTGGTCCTCCCCTACAGCCCCCTCATACCTCAGTGACCGCCTCCCCGCCTAACCCTCATGGCCCCTCAGATCCACCTCAGCCGGTCTCCTCTGCACCCACAAGTCCAACCTCTGCAGTTTTGGGGACAGAGCCTTGTCCAGGACAGCTTTCATGCTCTGGAACTCCCTCCCCCAAGAGATCTGCCCCTCTGAGTCCATCACCATCCTACAGTCCACAAGACCTTCTCTTCACCTCTGAGTCCCTCACCATCCACCAGTCCTCAAGACCGTCTCTTCACCTGAGTCCCTCACCAACCTCCAGTCCCCCCAAAAGACCCGTCTCTTCACCTCTGAGTCCCTCACCATCCCGCAGTCCTCAAGACCGTCTTTCATCTGAGTCCCTCACCAACCTCCAGTCCTCAAGACCTTCTCTTCACCTCTGAGTCCCTCACCAACCTCCAGTCCCCCCCAAAAGACCTGTCTCTTCACCTCTGAGTCCCTCACCATCCTCCAGTCCTCAAGACCGTCTCTTCACCTCTGAGTCCCTCACCATCCTCCAGTCCTCAAGACCGTCTCTTCACCTCTGAGTCCCTCACCAACCTCCAGTCCTCAAGACCGTCTCTTCACCTCTGAATCCCTCACCATCCCGCAGTCCTCAAGACCGTCTCTTCACCTCTGAATCCCTCACCATCCCGCAGTCCTCAAGACCGTCTTTCACCTCTGAATCCCTCACCATACTCTATTTATTATTATTATTATTATTAATAATAATTCATGTGCCTAAAGACCAACTTCTTCTGTGTAATGTCTGGTGTAGAGTGTGTATGTGTGTACTGAGTGTGTAGTGTGTGTGTATACGGAGTGTAGTGTGTGTGTGTGTACTGACGTGTGATCTTGCAGGTGTAGTTAAAGGTGACGTCATCGTCTCCGCTGCTGTTCTCCAGCTGCTGCTGCTCCTCCAGCAGAGCCACGCCCACCAGGTGGAGTACCTACACACACACACACACACACACACACACACACACACACACACACACACACACACACACACACACACACACACACACACACACACATTCAGTGGCCACAGGGCGCCACCTCCTAAGGATAGTTATAAAGCGTTGTTGTGGTAACGTCTCACCCGCTGCAGCATGGACTCGGTCCAGCCCCCCCCACTGGGCTCCACGGCCCACTGCAGTACAGCGCCCTCTACAGCCAGCAGCACGTCACACTGCAGCAGGTTCACCAGGCTGCCGAACAGGGGACAGAGGGGAGGGGGCGGGGGGCAGGGCTGACACACACAGACACACACGTTAGCACCGGGACAAAGGCGTCTCCCTGATTGACGGACAGGTGTGTGTTTACCTGTGTCTTCTCCGTTCTGTCTCCGCAGCTTCCTCTGAGCCTCCTCAGCCTGCAAAACGCATCACACACCGTTACCATGGCAACACACTCAACACCACCACCACCATAAACAACCTGATCAATAATATGCATGCTTTCAGGAGATTTCCAGGTTGTGTACATGTAGTACAGTATTGTGTACATGTAGTACAGTACAGTGAGAGTACCTTGGACTGGTGAGCCCGGCTGTAGTGTATAGTGTGTGTACATGTATTGCAGTATTGTGTACATGTAGTACAGTACAGTGAGAGTACCTTGGACTGGTCGGCCTGGCTGTAGTGTATAGTGTGTGTACATGCAGTACAGTACAGGGAGAGTACCTTGGACTGGTCGGCCTGGCTGTAGTGTATGTGTACATGGTACAGTATTGTGTACATGTGGTACAGTGAGAGTACCTTGGACTGGTCGGCCCGGCTGTAGTGTATAGTGTGTGTACATGTAGTGCAGTATTGTGTACATGTAGTACAGTACAGTGAGTACCTTGGACTGGTCGGCCCGGCTGTAGTGTATAGTGTGTGTACATGTAGTGCAGTATTGTGTACATGCAGTACAGTACAGTGAGTACCTTGGACTGGTTGGCCTGGCTGTAGTGTATAGTGTGTGTACATGTAGTACAGTATTGTATACATGCAGTACAGTACAGTGAGTACCTTGGACTGGTTGGCCTGGCTGTAGTGTATAGTGTGTGTACATGTAGTACAGTATTGTATACATGCAGTACAGTACAGTGAGTACCTTGGACTGGTTGGCCTGGCTGTAGTGTATAGTGTGTGTACATGTAGTACAGTATTGTATACATGCAGTACAGTACAGTGAGTACCTTGGACTGGTTGGCCTGGCTGTAGTGTATAGTGTGTGTACATGTAGTACAGTATTGTATACATGCAGTACAGTACAGTGAGTACCTTGGACTGGTCGGCCCGGCTGTAGTGATGGAAGTACAGGTTGAAGTGTTTGTTCCACTCAGGACGGAGCTCGTAGAGACCTCGGCCCGTCACACCGGGCTTCCTGCGGGGGGGCATTAACATGGTTTCCCCACATGAAGAGTCAGAGTACTAGATTTAATAATCTGATTATTAAAAATATAAATAATCCAGGTGATCATGTCCCCCACCCCAAACCCCCAGGTGGAGGCGTTAAAGGAAACTTACTTGAATAAAGCGACGGTGTCGATGACTCTCTCCAGACCAGTCTCCTTGTTTCCCTGGAGACCGAAAACAGGGTGTCAGAGAGACAGGCAGGCAGAGAGACATACAGACAGGCAGAGAGACATACAGGCAGGCAGAGAGACATACAGACAGGCAGAGAGACATACAGACAGGCAGAGAGACAGGCAGGCAGAGAGACAGACAGACAGGCAGAGAGACAGACAGACAGGCAGAGACAGACAGACAGGCAGAGAGACAGACAGACAGGCAGAGAGACAAACAGACAGGCAGAGAGACAAACAGACAGAGAGACAGGCAGGCAGAGAGAAACAGGCAGAGAGACAGGCAGACACAGGCAGAGAGACAAACAGACAGGCAGAGAGACAGGCAGAGAGAGAGACAGGTGTCTTACGTTCTCCGGCAGAGCCTTCACCAGCTCGCTGTGAGCCATCGGTCTGATCGACAGCTGATGGATGATTTCTCTTCTGACCTCATCCAAGGATTCTACCTGCCCCACACCTGACACATACCTCTCACCTGGACACACACACACACACACACACACACACACACACACACACACACACACACACACACACACACACACACACACACACACACACACAGTCAGAGTTATAGTTCAGGAAGCCGTTTTTGTTTTTAAATAAAGTTTCAGACTCACCGACGACCATGATGATGAGGTGGAGCATCTCCTCTATCAGGGTGTTGTTCTGCTGGATCACATCCTGACATACACACACACACAGAGACACACACACACAGACAGACAGACAGACAGACACACACATATATTTACATGTTAGCTGTGCTGTCAATAGCCTCCGAGTGAGCACACACACACACACACACACACACACACACACACAGACACACACACACACACACAGACAGACAGACAGAGAGACACACAGAGACACACACACACAGACAGACAGACAGACAGACACACACATATATTTACATGTTAGCTGTGCTGTCAATAGCCTCAGTGAGCATTACCAGACACACACACACACACACAGACAGACAGACAGAGAGACACAGAGACACACACACACAGACAGACAGACAGACAGACACACACATATATTTACATGTTAGCTGTGCTGTCAATAGCCTCAGTGAGCATTACCACCCCCCACACACACACACTTGTTGGCCTCGCTGTATCTCTTCCTGCAGTCTGCCGAGCTGAAGATGTGGAAGAGTTCAAACCGACTCAGGACGATCATCAGGAAGTGGTTTGGGTCCATCATGGACGCCCCCGCCTGCACACAGAGACCTCGTTACAGGAGACCTCGTTACAGAAGACCTCGTTACCCTCGTTACAGGAGACCTCGTTACAGGTCTGGATTTGATCTGGACCGGGTCTAGAGGTGGTACCTGCAACATGACGATGTCCTTATCAAACATCTCCACCCGGCACTTCACGTTGTGATAATAATAAATCTGAAACAAAGAAACACAACTTTATTGATAAATCTTGTAGAGACGATCGCAGAGTTTCTGGAGAGTTATGGACTCACCTGGTTGATCAGCGAAAATCCGTTCCTCCTCCACATCCCAGCATGCACTTGGGCACAGAGCACCAGGCAGCGGAGGGGGAGCTCGATCAGGAGGGGGGGGCTGAGTTCCCCCTGAGAACAGACAGACAAACGGACAGGCAGACAGACAGGCAGACAGACATTAAAACAAAGGTATTGATCTGATTAAAAACAGTTGGAATATTACAAGAAAAAAAGAGACAGACAGACAGAGAGACAGACAGACAGGCAGACAGAGGGACAGGTATACTGAGAGAGAGAGAGAGAGAGAGACGCAGACAGGTAGACAGGTCGACAGACAGACAAAGAGACAGACAGACAGAGAGAGGGACAGCTATACTGAGAGAGAGAGAGAGAGAGAGAGAGAGGCAGACAGGCCGACAGACAGACAAAGAGACAGACAGATAGGCAGACAGAGAGACAGACAGACAGAGAGAGAGAGACATACACACAGACAGACAGATAGGCAGACAGACAGAAAGACAGACAGACAGAGAGACAGACAGGTAGACAGAAAGACAGAGACAGACAGATAGGCAGACAGACAGAAAGACAGACCGAGAGACAGACAGACAGAGAGACAGACAGGTAGACGGACCAGAGGAAGCTCCTCAGGGAAGCGGTTGGTGACGTCTGTCCGGCTCAGCAGAACATGGAGACCTGAGGAGGAAATAACATTCTCACTTCCTGTTTCCTGCTTCCTGTTTCCTGCTGTCCCTGCCCAAAGTGAGTCTCATGTTCAGATGTAAAACGGTTTATGACATAAATGTCATACTGAAATTAGTGAAATCCATGAAATAATAAACTATCATTAGTTGTAGCTATCTATGACTGATTGATGCTAACGTTAGCTCAAAACACCATTCAACTGACAGCCACTCGCCACTCAACACACACACTCACACACACACTCACACTCACACTCACACTCACACTCACACTCACACTCACACTCACACTCACACTCACACTCTTACCTGCCAGCAGCCTGCAGACGGGCAGGTGGATGGACACCTTGTCCTGAGACACCTGGTACCTGAACGTCTCCACACTGTGACCCGCCAGGCTCAAGCTGATTGGCTGCTCTCCATCTGGCAGCCCGCTGTGGCACACACTGAGCGCGCTCAGACACTTCCTGTAGGCCTCGATCAGCACGCGCTCCTGAAACACACACACACACACACACACACATACACACACACACACACACACACAGGTCAGAAAACACAGGGAAGACACATTCTCTTACTATGACTCTAGTGTTTGTGTAGTGTGTAGTGTGTGTATAGTCTTACATCAGACCAGCACCAGTCCTGGATCATGGTGATGATGGGGGTCAGCTTCATCTGCATAGTAGTGTGTGTGTGTATAGTGTGTGTGTGTATAGTGTGTAGTGTGTGTGTGTGTGTGTGTGTGTGTGTGTGTGTGTGTGTGTGTAGTCTTACATCAGACCAGCACCAGTCCTGGATCATGGTGATGATGGGGGTCAGCTTCATCTGCATGGTGAACGCTGCTTCCCACTCAGGCTCCATCTCTATGTGCTGCCCCACCTGTCTCACCACTGGGTCCATACCCTACACACAGAGAGACAGACAGGTCAGAGACACAGAGACAGGTTAGAGACAGAGACAGGGAGGGAGGGGGAGAGAGAGAGACAAGTCAGAAACAGAGAGACAGACAGGTTAGAGACAGAGAGACAGGTTAGAGACAAAGAGACAGACATGTTAAAGACAGAGAGACATGGAGGGGAGAGAGGGGAGAAAGAGAGAGAGAAGTCAGAAACAAAGAGACAGACAGGTTAGAGACAGAGTGACAGGTTAGAGACAGATAGACAGGTCAGAGACAGACAGGTCAGAGACAGAGAGACATACAGGTTAGAGAGAGATAGAGAGACAGAAAGGTTGTACCTGCATACACTTAAGCAGCTCCAAAAAAGCATCCAGACCTTCTAGAAACTTCAGTCTGAGCTGATCGGACCATTCAGAGGGACGACTGATCAGGACATACCTGCACACAGAGAGAGAGAGAGAGACACATACACATACACACACACACACACACACACAGTTTAGTTGTCATCTATTAAATTAATAATCTCTTCATCAGTTATTTTTAAGAAAACAGTGAAACTTGTGTAATGTCAGCTTGTTACATGTGAGTATCTTCAAGTTTCTGTGTGTAACTGGTATATTATCTTGTGTGTGTGTGTGTGTGTATAATCCCCCTCTCACCCCTTGTGGGGTGGTCTGTGTCATCCTCAAGCTCGGGTCCTCTACCAGAGGCCTGGGAGTTTGAGGGTTCAGTATCTTAATTGTTCCTAGAACTGCACTCTTCTGGACAGAGACCTCTGATGTTTTACCTGGAATCTGCTGGAGCCACTCTCCCAGTTTGGGGGTCACAGCCCATCTCCCAGATTTCTGGGCTGTCTGTCACACGCTGCTCCTTTAAGGTCTATCCATAGATTTTATATTATGTTGAGGTCAGGAGATTGTGAAGGCCATGGCAAAACCTGCAGTATATGCCTCTTGATATAATCCCCCGTGGATTTTGAGGTGTGTTTAGGATCATTATCCATTTGTAGAAGCCATCCGCTCTTTGTCGTTTTGTTCCCCGAGCCACTTGGTTATCACTTTGGCCTTATGGCAAGGTGCTCCATCACGCTGGAAAAGGCATTGTTGGTCTCCAAACTGTTTTGGGATGGTTGAGAGAAGTTGCTCTTGGAGGATGTTTTGTACCATTCTTTATTCCCGGCCCCACACCATTGGCTGAGAAGCAACCCCACACATGAATGGTCTCAGGATGCTTTACTGTTGGCATGACACAGGACTGATGGTAGCACTCACCTTGTCTTCTCCGGACAAGCTTTTTTCCCACATGCCCCAAACAATCGGGAAGGAGATTCATCTGAGAAAATGACTTTGGCCCAGTCCTCAGCAGTCCAATCCCTGTCCCTTTTGCAGAATAATAATCTGTCCCTGATGTTTTTCCTCGAGAGGAGTGGCTTCTTTGCTGCTCGTCTTGACACCAGGCCATCCTCCTGATGCCCTGAAGCCTTCTTCACAACAACTGAACCTCTCACCTTGAATTTCTTGATGGTTGATAAATGGTTGATTAAGTATGATCTTACTAGCAGCAATATCTTTGCCTGTGACAGCAACGCTGTCAGGTCTCAGCTTTCCAAAGGCGGGGTAAATGTGCTGTATTTATATATCTTTTCTAGTCTTAACGACTACTCAGAGCGCTTTTCCATCATACAGGAACCATTCACCATCACACACATTCATACACTGTGGCCGAGGCTGCCGTACAAGGTGCCACCTGCTCATCAGACACACACACTCACATCTACACACCTGCTCATCAGACACACACTCACACACATTCACACCCCTGCTTATCAGACACACACACTCACATCTGCTCATCAGACACACACTCACATCTACACACCTGCTCATCAGACACACACTCACACACATTCACAACCCTGCTCATCAGATACACACTTACACCTGCTCATCAGATACACACTCAAAGAATGAAACACACACACATTCACACACCTGCTCATCAGATACACACTCACACAACATGGTGAATGTTTCCTGTATCAGATACACACTCACACACATTCACACTCTGATGCACAGCATTGGGGGCAACTCGGGGTTCAGTGTCTTGTCCAAGGACACTTCGACATGGGACTGTAGGGCCACCAACCTTCCGATTGGCAGGTGAAAAATGATGAAATCAAATCTAACTTTTTGTGACATATTATAAGAGTGTCTAAGAGATTTTCATCTTTTCTCGGCTTCTTTATGACATTAATACACATTTTTACCTGGGGGGCCAAACTTTAGAACCTCAATGTTTATATATTAGATATCTAATTTGTAACTAACTTGAGGTCTCCAATGAGGCTCTGCACGCGTCCAAACTTGAAGGCCTGCTGCGCCGTGTAGCGGTCAAACTGGAAGCGTCCCTGAAGGTCTCGGTGGCGGAGGTGATCCACAAAAGTCCTGATGATGGTGGTCATCAGGTCCTCCTCCACCATCAGCATCCGGGCCTCAAACACACACACAAACACTACAGGCTCAGGTCCCAAGAGAGACAGGTGTGAGAGAGAAACCGGTGAGAGAGAGAGAGACAGGTGTGGCAGAGAGAGAGAGAGACAGGTGTGAGAGAGAGAGACAGGTGTGGGTCCTCACCATGGTTGGGACGGTGAAGAGTTGAACAGACAGCGAGGTCACTGACACCACTCTCTCATGGTCGTCCTCCATGAAGTCTGTCTGGAGCCGTCTGTAGTTCTGGGGGGGGGGGGGGGAAATCAGGTGTTACTATAGGTCAGGTGTGTTACTATAGGTCAGGTGTGTTACTGTAGGACAGGTGTGTTACTGTAGGACAGGTGTGTTACTGTAGGACAGGTGTGTTACTGTAGGACAGGTGTGTTACTATAGGACAGGTGTGTTACTATAGGACAGGTGTGTTTCTATAAGACAGGTGTATTACTATAAGTCAGGTGTGTTACTATAGGACAGGTGTGTTAATAGAAGACAGGTGTGTTACTATAGGACAGGTGTGTTACCTTTGCAAACTGTATGGCGAAGATCTTCTTGTACTTGAGGTCCATGAGGAGGCTGTTCATCAGCAGCTGGTGGTAGATGTTCCTCGCTCCTACAGGTAAGCAAACAGGTAAGCTGACAGGTAAGCTGACAGGTAAACAAACAGGTAAGCTGATAGGTAAGCTGACAGGTAAACAAACAGGTAAGCTGATAGGTAAGCTGACAGGTAAGCTGATAGGTAAGCTGACAGGTAAGCTGACAGTAGATATACGGGGGCTTTGTCAAGCAAAACAAAACTGTACACACAGATATGGTGAAAAATATCTGTGTGTACCCCCAACATACCTGCACTTGAGCCCTGGGGTGTGTGTGTGGGTCTCTGTGTGTGTAGTGTGTGTGTGTTGACCTTTCCACATCTTGGAGTCGTTGAGCATCAGCTTGTCGACCAGCGAGGAATATTCTCCTTCTTCTTTCTGCAGACCGACCTGACACAGAATCCTCCTCAGCCCATCTGACACACACACACACACACACACACACACACACACACACACACACACACACACACACACACACACACACACACACACACACACACACACACACACACACACACACACACACACACACACACGAGAAGAGGGAGATCAGCTAATGTTAGCCAACATATATATTGAACAGTAAGTTCAGCTTTTTCCTTTCAGTATTCGTACCAACAGGCCTATTATACACACACAGAGAGTGGGGGATTGTGGGTAATGGAGTCCAGACCTACCAGAATATTGGATGATCTGTCCCAACCAGCTGAGAGCCTTCAGAGCAAAACACTGATGAGCAACAACCGACGAGTGCATGACATGGACCCGGAGGGGCTTGGACTGGCGGCTGGTGTTCCTCTGGGGGAGAGAGGGGGGTTAACGTGACCTCCCACAGCACAACTTCCCCCTCAGATCAGCTGTGATGTTACACACTCACCACTATAACGGACTTGGCCTGGTCACAGAACTGATAATCTCCATATCTGACCGACTTCCTGCCCTGCAACACACACACACACACACACACACACACACACACACACACACACACACACACACACACACACACACACACACACACACACACACACACACACACACACACACACACACACACACATTTATGTTCATAGTAGTGTCTTGTCCTTTTTCCAGTGGAAATACAGAATATTTGAATGTGTATTGCTTGACAGCCCTAAATGACACTGTATAATATAATACAAAATATATTATAATAAAAAAAATATATATATATAATATATATATCTAGTGTGTAATATAATAGTATATAATATATTACAGTACGTATTATAATCTAGTACTTATCGTCTCTGTCCACCGTGGTTTAGTGTATATTATATATTATATTGTAGTGTATATATTATATAACAGAGGGTACTGACGTCTCTGTCCACCGTGGTGGCGAAGCTGACGGCTTCCTTCTGGCTGCAGTTGACAGCTTTCTGCAGCGTGTAGATCACCTGCTCATAGGTGTGGACTTCATCATTAAACAGCATGCAGTAGTACGAGTCTCCTCGCTCCCTGAGACACACACACAGAGACACCAAGACAGAGAGAGACACACAGACACACACACAGACAGAGAGACACAGAGACACACAGAGACACACAGAGACACCAAGACAGAGAGAGAGAGAGAGAGAGACACACACAGACAGAGAGACACACACACACACACACACACACACACACACACACACAGAGAGACAGACACACACACACACACACACACAGAGAGAGGAAGAGACACACACACACACACACACACACACACACAGACAGAGACACCAAGACAGAGAGAGACACACACACACACACACAGAGGCAGAGAGACAGACACACACAGAGAGTGAGACACACACACACACACACCCACACACACACACACCCACACACACAGTGTCAGTACAACAGCATTAGATACATTACAGTTTGTGTGAGCTGCACAGATCAATATCTAATTTGAGTAATTTCCGTGTGTGTGTCTCTCTGTGCGAGTGTGTGTGTCTCTCTGTGCAAGGGTGTGGCTCTCTGCGTGTGTGTCTCTGCGTGAGTCTCTGTGTATGTGTGTCTCTGCGTGTGTGTGACTCTGTGCATGTCTCTGTGTCTCTCTGCGTGTGACTTTCTGTGTGTGTGTCTCTGTGTGTGTATGTGTCTCTCTGCGTGTGTATGTCTCTGTGTGTGTATGTGTCTCTCTGCGTGTGTATGTCTCTGTGTGTGTATGTGTCTGTCTGCGCATGTGTGTGTGTGTACGTACGGGGGCTCCAGTCCTGCAGGGAGCTGGTCCTCCTGGTCCCAGGTCAGCATGGAGACAGCGTACCTCAGCAGGACAGTGAAGATGCTGGAACCACGAGACACCATGTCAACAGGAAGCAGAGATACAGGGTCCTGCAGGGACAGACAGAGACCAGTGACAACCACAGAGAGACAGACAGGCAGGGAGACAGAGACCAGTGACAACCATGGAGAGACAGACAGGCAGGGAGACAGAGACCGGTGACAACCACGGAGAGACAGACAGGCAGGGAGACAGAGACCGGTGACAACCACGGAGTGACAGTCAGGCAGGGAGACAGAGCCCAGTGACAACCATGGAGAGACAGACAAGCAGGGAGACAGAGACCAGTGACAACAGAGAGAGACAGGCAGAGAGGGAGGCAGGGAGACAGACAGAGCGGGGGAGGGAGGGAGGCAGACAGACAGGGAACAGGGAGCCAGACCAGTGACAACCACGGAGACAGGGAGACAAGTATGTGTCTCACCACCTCTGAGTCTCTGCTGCTGGACGTCGGAGTGTGTTTATGGCAGTAAGGACCTTTCTTCCAGGCTTCAGCATCTCCACAGTCACAGAACCCCCCCCTGTGGTCATCTACACACACACACACACACACACACACACACACACACACACACACACACACACACAGTGAGCACTATGTAGCCTGTCCCATATTGATCATGTGATGGTAGATGTCTGTTGTGTGATTCAGTGAAAATCTCTCTCTCAAATCAATTATGTGTGTGTGTGTGTCTCTCTCTCTCTTTCTGTTCTGGTGTGTGTGTCAGGTGCAGCTGACAGCTCCTTGGTTCACGTCTTTGAATAAAAATAACCAACCCCCAACGTAATCACGTGCTCTTTGTCACATGATTGCCCCCCCCAGCAGGACATGTACTCACCCTGTACCGATGCCCTTTGTGAACGCTGCCCAGGAAACACTGCATGCACAGAACACACGTCGGGTCAGCTGCACACTCCCTAGATAGACAGACACAGAGACAGACAGGCAGAGAGACAGACAGACAGGCAGAGAGACAGACAGACAGGCAGACAGGCAGGCAGACAGACAGGCAGACAGACAGACAGACAGGCAGGTAGAGAGACAGACAGACAGATGTTAAGAAATAATAATACATTTATTTACACTTTTAAAGTACTCAAAGACCATTAAACAAGCATATTATAAGAGTGTGTGTGTGTGTCTGTCTCTGTGTGTCTCTCCCTACGTGTGTGTGTGTGTCTCTGTCCCTCCCTGTGTCTGTGTGTGTGTATGTCTGTGTGTCTCTCTGTGCATGTGTGTCTCTGTGAGTCCCTGTCTCTTTGTGTGTCTCCCCTGTCTTTGTGTCTCTCTCCTGCCTTTGTGTATGCTTTCTGTGTGTGTGTCCCTCCCTGTGTCTCTGTGTCTCTCCCTGTGTGTGTGTGTCTTACCTGCAGGAGTACGTGGGCTCCCCACCTTGAACACGTGTCCACAGAGCGGGGGATGGCGTGTTGCTTTCCTGCAGGCGCGCCAGGCCGGCAGCGGCTCCGCCCCAGCAGCCACTCCAGAGGAGCCAATAGGAGTAGCTGACAAGCAAGCTCCTCCCTTGCTCCTCCATGCTGCCCGCTCACCCACGCAAAGGATTCTGGTACGTAGCCAGGTGGTGGTAGATCTCCTGCTGCAGGTCAGCCGCCGCCAGCCATCGCTGGGGGAGAGAGGGGGGGGAGATCAATGTTAGGTTCTTCTTCACACACACACACACATCTGTACTTATATACACACCTCTACAGGTGTGTGTCTGTGTGTATGTACAGGTTTGTGTGTGGAGATGTGTGTATGTACAGGTTTGTGTGTGGAGATGTGTGTATGTACAGGTTTGTGTACGGAGGTGTGTGTATGTACAGGTTTGTGTACGGAGGTGTGTGTATGTACAGGTTTGTGTACAGAGGTGTGTGTATGTACAGGTTTGTGTACGGAGGTGTGTGTATGTACAGGTTTGTGTACAGGTGTGTATGTACGTGAGTGTATGTGTGTGTACACAGGTGTGTGTGTGTGTGTGTGTGTGTGTGTACACACAGGTGTGAGTGATTTCGGCTCCATGTTTTGTCAAAACAAAGTGCCATAAACTGAAGAGAGCTAACGCCTAGCGGAGTAGCTAACGGTTAGAGGAGGAGCTAACGGCTAGCGGAGAGTGACACGGTGTTTCCAGACGCTTCTAACGGATAATAACCGGCCAATTACGAAGTTTAAACCGTGACAATCCCGCAGGTGTTGCTGAATAGCAGCGACAGGTGGTGTTTCAGGCGTTAGCTCGCACTGACACAGCAGTTCTGCTCAAGTCCAGATCATTTTCAGCCGCTCCGGGCAGCGTACGCTGGTGCTAGCATTAGCATTAGCTCTGCGTAGCCGAGCAGATTCCACAGTTTAACGTAACAAAGGACAGATTGTTACGCAGTGACATCACAGCGGAGAGGCCGCGGGTTCGAGAGCTCGAGGCCGCTTACCGCCGCGGTGTCTTTAGCGGAAAAACTC
>JABXJD010001480.1:0-80000 GCA_013375575.1 Percina caprodes
CTCAATGAGTTATACTTGTATCTAGTATGACGTCACCATATGGTTTTAATTGTTTTGGTGTGATTTTTATATGGTAAGCCATGCAATAAATAAACTATACAGTAGTGGTATTCTTTAGGTTTCTTCTACTTGTGCATTAACTGGACGTCCAATAGTCCATTTAGAATTTTAAAACGTAGACTTCAAGTGTCAGTGTAGTTCTTCTAAATGCAATGTTATGTAATGAAAAAAAAAGCTTAACAAGCATAATTTCTATTGCATTACTGAACATGTTCTCAACATGTCACAGCAGATGCCAAAGCAGTTAGTTAGGGGCCATGCTTGGACTTGTAGTGTGTACACATTAGTTTAGACAGAACAGAGGCTCTAATGGAGAGAATAGACAAGTTAGAAAATTGCAGGGAACTTAGTATTCAGTTACTGAATTAAACTGGTATCAGACACAAAATGGTTTTGACAGAATGGCCACCGTGATGAGGAAGCAATCCTGGTAGTCCGCCCCAGTTGCTCTCAGCTGTTTGTTTTTTGTACCCATGTCATCATCAACATCCACCCAGGTGTGGCAGCTTCTCTCTTTTTTGCCCTTCTTCCTTGTAAAGGCAGAAGCTGCAGCCCACTGATATCTCTCTTTCCCATAAAACATGCAAAACTAATGCCAGTTTAGTCACAGCAGTAACTTAACTTTGCCAGCAAAACAAGTGGGTAAAGTGATTATAAGTGTATTAAGAGTCAAAGTTTCAATAAATATTACTCAATTACTCAAACAATTATTTCACTTTCAGAAGAGAAGAAGAAAACCAAATGGATTGACAATGAGCTGAATCCTGTGTGGAACGAGGTAAATCTCCATTGCAAACACACATTGGACATGCTGATATATCTGCTTCTCTCCTATACTTTGATTTTTAATCAGTAAGTTTAAATCAGCAGCTAAGGAAAGCAGAAATAATTGATAAATTAAAAGATAGTTTGATGTGACTGCTTTGGGTCGTACTGGCTGAGTTGCAAAATCAATTAAAGGGTCCACTCTACTCTTAGATAAAGATTTGCTTCTTGAGGACATAACAGCAGTTGGGAGTATCATATCTGATGGGCTGTGTGTCCCTTATCTTGTCTTGCAGGTGCTTGAGTTCGATCTGAAGGGCATTGGGCTGGACTCTAGCTCCTACATAGATGTAATTGTGAAAGACTATGAAACTATTGGGAAAGATAAGTAAGTGGAAACAAAACTCAGGATGAGGCTGAGCTCTGTGTTAACTTTGGCATTTGTGCAATGATGAAAGAGAAGATGTGAGCCTCACCTTATTGAATCACTAAGCAAACTTCATCTTGTCTAAACAACGACTTGTTAGTCTGTCTAGTCCAACAGCAGGTTAGCCAACAGAAGCTTTTTTCTATTGTCTGCGTGGTTTTTCATTATAATTAGTCAGAGACAGCAGGCAGTTTATCACAAGCTGTCATTAAGGACGTCTCAATCTGAAGTACCTTGGGAATCGAAACAATTATTTGTACATGCCAAGTTCCACTACCTGCTGGTTAGGATACACATCATTATTAACACAGACACAATAACACACAAGTAAGTTAGATATTATGATAGTAACCCTCTGTCTGAGTTATGCAGCTGGCTCTGTCTACCCCCTCACACCCTGCTTGCCATGCTAAGACTTGCTGGGCTGTGTGGGATGACTGAGCCTGATTGGGCAACAATGGATAGATGAATTGCTGTTTGTCTCTCTCTCTCTCTCTCTCTCTCTCTCTCTCTCTCTCTTTCTTTCTCTGGGGTTTGTGTGTCACTGAGGACAGGGAAAAATTTAAAGGAAAATACTTTTATGTGGCATTTACTTGCCAAACTATATTGTAGTGGTGTAACTGCAGTGCTACAGTATGAATACACTGATTTGATACTGTGAGGAGAGGTGTTGTAATGCAAAATGCTTCTAAAATGCTTCAAAACAGTTCAAAGTTGTCGCTTCCATATAAAGCCAGAATCACATATGGAACCAATCTAGACAAACCGCAAAGAATGTTTCCTCGACATTTCTAATTACTGGGATCAAAGTCTTGTGTATTGTTAGCAAACAAAGCACATGGAAATATATCTGTCTTTGAGATTTATCTCTAACAGATCAAATGCATATTTTTTCTCCTTTCTCCTTTTTGTTGCTTTACCTAGTAAAAGTTCCCCCAGTGCATAGGACTGTCATAACTGAGGGGAGGAGCTTTTCAAGGGTGCCTCTCTAGCACACAAGTCCATGTTAAATTGAGTAAAGTTTTCCACTGAGCTTGCCTGTCTGACACACTCCCTAAAGATCCACACAGTGGGAGCAGAAAAGGACTTCTCCCTTTCTTAAATAGTTTCCCAGCTGCTGTCATGGGTAATCCCTGTTGTCATGGCAAAGAAAGGGGAAACAAAAAAGCAATCTGTGTCATTTTAACTAATTAGATTTCAGGAAGAAATGTGAAGCTTGTTGGACAAAGACATGCCCCCCTCCCTCCCATGTACATTGCAGCACAGTGTTGATCTACCTATGGTGCATTTCATGGAAAGAATGTCTCATTTCCTTATACCTATTCTGTATAATGTGAAATGACAAATGATCGAGGTTTCATTTCTATCTTTTTTAAAAATTAATTTAATTCTTTTTTTAAGAGAATATTTAAAGAAGTAAAGCCATTTACAGACAGAGCATGTTCTTTTAAAGGATTTTAGACAGGTCAAAACAATACTACAGCCATACTAGCAGCTCTGTAAGGGCTCTGTTTACAGCTGTGCTTTGAGCTAAATGCTAAGAGTAGGATTGGATCGGTCAGCATTTAGACAGGCAATTTAGTAAAACAAGTTCATGGTTAAAAATTAATTGTCATATCCTGCTTTGCACCTCCTTCATATGCTGCTTTTACAGTGTTTTGATCCTTTTACCCTACTCATTTTCACATTAAGTTTTATGTCGAGGAATGCACTGTAAGGTTCTACATCAGCGCTGCATGATTTTAGGAGTCATTGCATGTCACTAATGTGATAAGGAAACGGCCACTTAAATATTACTATTATTGCCATTAAATATTAACTTGTTCTGCCCAGATACACTTGGAATAGTAAAATGTGGGGATGGTAAAAACAATTAGGTAAAATTCTTTATAGGATATGGCTGGATTTTTTTATTTTTACTTTAAAACCTTTTTTTATTTCCATCTTATAAAATGCAGTGTGTCCTAATATTTTACCTACTTTCACTAACCTGGTTTATGAAATATATTTCTGGATTTTATGGCCTTGCAGTGCTAAAAAATCTGTTTATTATTATATGACGCAAATGCAATAATGAGGTATCTGTGACTGATGATTTTCACATGCTAGATCTGAGCTCTATCATTCCACTCATCCATGCTAACAGATCTGTGAAAGAAAATAATTATGACTGATTGAATTATGAATTAACGTTTTGAACTGAAATCCAGCCAAGGACCCTTGTGTTGAAATTCACTCCGTTCCCTTCATGGAAAGGTGATCATAGTTATATTGTTTTTGATGAATTAGAACTTTGTTATACCAAAAAAAGACCAAAAGTTTAAACTTGTTTATGTATAAATGTCTGGTGGCAAGAAGCACTGCTGTCTGTTGTTCCACTGACTGTTAAAGCCTGACAAAAGGGAAAACTGCACATATACATCCAACCATAACTCCATACATATCATTGTTTGCGTGTGGGTGATTGCAATTGTTTGGATGTGGGGCTGTTCCCCTGTGACTCACCAGGGCTTTGCAACTGTCACAAAGTCTCATTACATTTCATTACATTCTTTTTTTACACGAAACAATGGGGGAAAGTCTGAGCACGTCTTCCATATTCTGTTCACAATTCATACTGCACTGAGCGCCATACCTTTTGGTAGTTGATGTTCAGGCTAGTGTGTGTAGTGTTTGATACCGTACAATCATACTGTATGATTATATCTCTTTCATATTTGAATACTTATCAGAATGCAAAGAAGTTGCAGAATGAAAAATGTCTGCGAGGGACAGCCCCACGCCTGAATGGGTCACCAAAGCTTTTTGAATAGTGTGGAGCTTGAAGCTGTTGGCAGACAGGTCTAAGGAAAAACTCCTAGGAGAGTGGATAAGTTAAATCATACTTGATCAAAATCCTGTCCACATTTTTGTTGAAAAGCCATTTACACCTAACAATGTTGGTGACTCAGCGAGGTTCAGGGCTAGATACCAGGTGGTCACTAACTCCCAGGAGAATCCCTGTGTCAGCCTCCTTCCTGATGTTGTGCTGCCAAAACAATTCTTTCTCCTCCCTACAAAACTCTGTCCAACTATTTCTGTAGTGACCTAAATCATTGGTAACCTGTTATGCAGCTGTCTGAGTAATTGTATATAGTTAATTGAATTATATATTCATCTTACTTTGCTCTAAGTCAGTGGAGTGCAGCATAATATGATTGAGCATATTTATAGTTTACTTTTTAATAATTTATACCCTCGTCTAAGTTATCAGTTGCTTTGCTGCTCAGTATTAAGAAAAGATCATACAAATCCTATGATCTAATACTACAGCAAAGGGGAAATAAAGACACAATGTTGAATATTTGGGTCTAATCGAAAGCTTTAAGACCAGCCTTGGATGTATCCTATTCTGACTATACAGTAGTGTCATTGGATCTTGTGTCCGTAGTGAGTAACTGAGTTCTACCTTGGGAAAATTCCTCCCATCAGGAATGCTGCCAAAATAATATGACTCAGTCCACCCAAAGAATGATATAGTTTGTAATGATGCACTGCATTCCTTTAGCTACATTGTGTTACTTTTGACACAACCCAGTGAATATCATTTATCAGCCCAACATTAACTAAGTTTATTTTTTATTAGGTACACCTAGCTCAAACTAATGCAGTCTAATACAGCAACTAATAATGCCTTCCTTCATGACAATCACAATGTTCTGTTTTGTTGTAAGGATGAGGGTTATGGTGCTGTACATTATACAAATAGGTGTTTTTGTTATTTAGCCTACAGATTTTAAATTGGGTGGATAAAAATAAGAGAAACGCCTGTGTTTCAAAAAGCTGGACTTCCATTGGGACTTCTTATGGTTCATTGGCAACATTTCAGATTTGTGAAATATTTTCTTTCTTCTCAGAGCAAATAGAACATTGTTGCTTTCATATTTAGTGTCTACACATAAACAAGCCACACACTAAGCTGCGTAGCTTTTGACTGAACACCAAGAAAGACTGCAATCAACCAAAAGCAGTATCTACACACTACTTGAAAAAGGCTACTGTATTTGTATAAGAGGAGTCCAATATTATTGTTAGTCCAATCTGTTTTTTTAGTTTGGTCCTTGAAATATCTAAGAAGGAGTTCTAGTCCTTTAATCTGTATCTCTTATTCACCGCCTTTTCTTGACAATTATTTTTTTTCATTTTTAACTTAATCATTAAAATGTTGATTATTTCATTTTGCAGGAAATGTTGTAATTAATATTCCGTGAGGGAAATGTTTCACTCAGAGGCAAATGACTCAGTGTTTACAGACGGATAATGTTTTTGTTACCAGGACGATCCTGTTATTTCAGCCAACTTATATAAATTTTGTTATTTAAGCATTGGAAAATAATAGGTAATCTAAATTGTGAATGGTTCCAAAATCACCCTGTCTCTATTGTTCAAAGCTGGTGCTCAAAGACCTGCAAGTGGAAGAACTGGTTAATTTCAGTTCTCTAAAGTCATACATGATTAAAATACATCATGAATCACTGGCTGGGAGCTTCTGCACCGTGACTGTGAGGTGTGCTTGTTTATCTGAGCAGGCAGGGTTTGTTAGCTCTGGGAGGTGACCTGCCACACTATATGCCCCTTTTGTAAATGTGACACCACTGAGTGCATACAGCATTCATTTCTAGTCTATGGTCTGTAACATGATTACGGATATGTTGGCTGAATGTCAAGCCTAAGTTTTGCCATATTAAATCAGGAAATTAGTGCAGTACAGTGGATTCAAATCTAGATCTGTATTTCATATTTCACTGCTGTGTTCCAGATTCATTGGGTCAACCAAAATCTCTCTGAAAGACCTCGCCTCAGGTCAGACCAGATCACTGCCATCCAAAAATATTCCTTTGGCCAATGAAAGTGGACAGAATTTAGGAGTAAGTATTTTTCTTTATGAATCAATCAAATAATTTGAGCAACAGGAAGACTTCCTTCTTTTTTTTAAAGAAATCAAATAATAGACCAGCCAATCATTTCCTTCCAGGCTACAATCAACCTTGTGATTGGCTATGATCCTCCACCCAATGCTGCACCAAACCTCAATGACCCTCTGGCAGGAGATGCCACAGTGGATGCTGGTATGTTTCTCAAATTTTTAGTGATGCACTGCAATGCAGTAAAGGTTGACTGGTAGCAATACATTTTATTAGACGCATGCCGTGTATTTGATCATCCTGTTTTTCTGCTCATTAGGGGGTGGTGGTGGTGCTGAGGAGGGGGGCGAGACTCTACCAGATGGGGGCCAAAGTGGCTCCTCAGGGGTCCCCTCGGGTCAACCCATTAACCCCCGCCAGCGGTTGAACAGGGCACAGAATCGCCACAGGCTAGTTGATAAACCTCAGGACTTCCAGGTCAGTTTCATAGCGTTTTTGCTAAAGAGGGATTATCAACAAAGACCAAAAATATACTGCACATTACATATCAAGAACAGAATAATCTGGATGTTTAAAAAGCCAGCAATTTAAAAACAACCAGCAGAAACTGAAATAAGTTTTTATTATTATTTTTTTCTACAAGAATATACTTAACAAAGTAAAGACCAATTTTCAACCCAAAGATCAGATTGGTTTGAATCGGATGCTCTCATACTGTTATAAGTTATTCATGCACACTGATACTATGAAACTATGCGTCTTGTAGATTCGTGTCCGTATCATCGAGGCCCGTCAGTTGTCTGGCAACAACATCAAACCAGTGGTGAAGGTTAATGTGTGTGGACAGACCCACAGGACCAGGATCAAGAGGGGAAACAACCCCTTCTTTGATGAGGTACTCTCACTTCTTTCTTACACAGGATTACAATAGACAACACAGATTTGAAATGGAGTGAACGTGTCTTCCTTTTGATTCCATTGGTCTCGCACTAAATATTAACAATTTTGCAAGGTTTAGGTTGAGCTGCAGGGTCCTCTTTAAATGTTTTCAATGTTTCTTTTTTGTATTTTTTGCAGATATTCTTCTACAATGTCCACATGCTACCATCGGATCTGTTTGAGAAGCACATCAGCTTCCGGGTCAGTACACTTTTACACAGTTTTGTATAAAGTATGTGAAAGCAGTACTTATATAAACATACAAGTATAGTTAGTTATTATGTAGAAATTGACTTCTTGAAGTATTTGATATTTATTGTACTTAAGTATCAAAAGTAATTTTCTGATATCAAATGTTCTTAAGTATTATAAGTAAGATTAAAAGTAAAAAAAATACTTTGATTATGAACTTTATGGCTAAAGGTGTGTAACGTTACCTTCAGTAACACTGTGGTCAGGGTGGTCATTGTCTCTTACCATGGTGGCAGAACCTTCACAAGGTGCTGCCATGACACTATCAGTCATTATGCTTCCTCCTCTTTTTCTTTCGTTTTGGCCTATGGTTCATTTTTTTTGCCGCTTGGCAACAAACAGGCGGTCACCAACTGGAATGGAGCGTGCATTATCTTGGCAATTTAGGAGCAATGATTCGCCAAACCTTCTTTTTTCCAGTGTAACAAATTCATTCAGATTTTATTTTGTAATAACGAGTAACTAAGATGCTTAGGGGAAATGTAGTGGTGTTAAAGTATCAATTTTAATTAGGAAATGTAGTGGAGTAAAAGTTTCCGGTAATATAAATATTGACATAAAATACAGATACCTGAAAATTCTACTGAAGTACAGTAGTGAAGTATTTGTACTTTGTTACATTACAACACAGGTACACATACAGCAATTTTGAGGTCCTATACTCATTCAGTTAAAATACAAGTTATATGTACAAATACGTATATAAACTGTGAATTCTCTCTGCAGGTGTATAATTCCTATTCACTGAGGGCTGACAGTATCATGGGAGAATTCAAGGTACTTGGTCTTATTTCATCCTTACATGCTTGCAAATAAGTAAAAGAATGTGATTAATGCCTTTTTTTAATATGAGACTGGCTGACCTGTTTTTGTTCTCGTACACAGCTGGACGTTGGTTATGTGTATGATGAACCAGGTAAGCTCTTCACAAACCACAGATTTGTGTGTCATTTACATTTGCTAAAAGGATGCTGTTGTTTGTCAGAATGTGAGATATACAGTATATATAGTCTTATTTTGAATTGTCAATATATGTATATATAGATATATACAGTATATCTATATATATATACATATATGCACAGTATATATGTATATATATATACAGTATATCATGATTTTTTTAAAGCATACTGTATATAATCAATCTTTTTTTATTAACAAAACGTCACATGAGTATGTAAATGGTGTTGCTCATAGTGATGAGATCATTATCACTCGACTCTGCAGTTCCCTCCGTCTCTATGGAAAAAATCAATTGACGTAAAGTTGGACAAAAACTAATTCTTAAAGAATATATTTTTTATTGACTACATATACAAATAGCTTACCAAAGTTGCTAGAGAACTAAAACAAAACATGTATTTTTTCACGATTTCTGGGTTTAACTTTTTTTTGTTTCAAACATAATTTTTTTTTAAAACTTGGGTTTTAATTTGACTTTATGATAATGTCTTTGAGAGGGAATAGTGTGCATAAGCTCAATGTGTGGATTATTCTACCTGAGGGTGCTGTCTGCGTTAATGTGTGTGTGTGTGTGTCATTGCAGCCCACTGTGTGATGAGGAAATGGCTCCTGCTGAATGAACCCGATGAGTCCAGCTCTGGGGCTAAAGGCTACCTCAAAGTCAGCCTTTTTGTAGTTGGGGCCGGAGATGAGCCTCCGGTACGACAGACAGACTCTCAGATGACTTTCACTGGCGCTGGTTGCTTCCTCTTTCCAATGTAAATATGGTGGCCATGCCCCCTACTCTCTCACATAGACTCTTTTTTGTTCTTTCTATCTCACACACTGCAGGTGGAGAAGAGAGAGTTAAGTGACGATCAGGATGACATAGAGAGCAATTTGCTGCTGCCAGCTGGCATGACTCTGCGATGGGCCACCCTGTCACTGAAGGTGTTCAGAGCTGAGGACATTCCCCAGAGTAAGACGAAGATGTAGCAATTATTTTATAATTGTCAAATCATATGGTCTTTGAAACTACACAGGACATAACAAATACTTGGTCATACATAAAAAACATTTAAGTAAAGAATGTGGAGACTTACATACTGATAAATAAAGTATGGTTAAATTTAATTAACATTTCTTCCAATGTTTTCTCATTTCAGTGGATGATGCATTTATCCAGGGCATGAAAGAAATTTTTGGAGGGGAAGAAAACAAGAAGAACCTGGTGGATCCCTTCTTGGAGGCTTGCTTTGCTGGCAAGAAGGTTCCTGATCACTTTGGCTCTTTTTAGCTGCAGTGTTAGATATAACAATCGTTGTGTAACAGAAGAAAAGCTGATGGTTTGTTTTTCTCTCCAGCTGTGCACTCAGATCATTGAGAAGAATGCAAATCCAGAATGGAACCAAGTGCTGAACCTCCAAGTAAAGGTGAGAGGATGAAAAGCTGTGTTCTGGGGCTCCTGGTTAGTTCACCTGGTTGAGCGTGCGCCCCACATAACGAGAATTAGTCCTTTTCGCAGTGGCCGTTGGTTCGGATCTGACCTGCAGCCTTTTGCTGCATGTTGTCCCTCTCTTCCACTTAGATTGCTTAATCTGTCCTATAAATAAAGGCAATAAAAGCCCAAAAGAGAATATTTAAAAAAAGACCTAGCATTAAAGAAATAGGCATCATGAATGAATTTCAGTCTTTTATAACCTGCTTCTTTTGTTTTCTGTAGTTCCCCTCTATGTGTGAGCGTGTCAAACTGACAGTGTTTGATTGGTAAGTTAATCAAGATTACTTATATTTAAGAGATGTAGCCTGCGTCACTTTGTGGTCAAGAAAAGGCAGTGTTATTTTTTTCATGGGGTTAAAAAAGTGTACCACAAAACGTCTAGTCAGTGTGGTCAGCTGTGCACCAACCACATGAGAATAATATAGCAGCCCATGACTATGTGCAGGCCCCTCCCTTCCCCTCAGTATGCTCTGGGATCCTGTTGGCACCGTCTCTCAGCTAATTTTCATTATTGTGCATTTCTGAGCGATCACTCAGATAACTTGGGTCCAGGAAGGCTGAAGGGGAAATAAGTGCAAGAGGAAAGGTTAAGAAAACTCTGTGTGCCTCAGAACGTGTTGAAAACCCTCTCGAATCCCAGAGCCAATTAATAGATTTTTGAAAACATGTAGCCATTAACAAAAAGGAGACATTGTTTTTTTTTTTTTAAATAAAATGTACTTTCCTCATAGAAATAGTGAAAAAGCAGAACATTACAATAACACCTACATTTTAAAATGTGCATGTTAACAATTAATTAAAAGTGCAGTGCTATGTGTGTATGCAGTGTGAGTCTAAAGGTGTCGTGTGTGTGTGATTACAGGGATCGTTTGACAAGAAATGATGCTGTTGGCACCACATACCTGAACCTTGCCAAGATAGCCTCCTCTGGTGGAGAGATAGAAGGTATTCTTTTTAGACATTTTTAAAAGTAGTACGTAATGAAAATTATTACGTCACAGCTGAAAATAAACTGCCTAATGGGTCTGGATCTTTTGTGAAAACCTGTGTGGAAAAATGTATCGTTTGTTATGGTTATGTGCCTGTGTGTATTAACTTCTTAGTGGTACTTGAATTGTCCTTTTTCTCCTGGAATAGAGGAACGTGCGGGGAGTGGGGAAATACCATCATATGAAGGTTCCACTGTGTTCTTTTTTGCTCTGTGTTGCATGATATGTAATACAATAAGCATGTTGTGCATGCTAATTTGCTGAATTAGTCTAGATCTTTGCTTGCACATTTGCCAAAAAAAGTCACGCTGTGCTCTGTTTTGACGTCAGTATCAGGATTTAAGTGTTTAACTGTTTAGTTGTCGTAGTGCCTGCCACCTGCTTATTCACTGTTTCCATCTCAGTCTGTCCATCACCACCACAATCAAATACTGCACTTACTAACAAGCTTAGCTTTCATCTAATCATAAAGAGGTTAAGTCTCTTTCCATGTCTCCACAGCTACCACAGGGCAGTCTGAAGTGGGTTTCTTGCCTTTGGGCCCTGCTATGTCAACCTGTACGGCAGCCCCAGAGAGTTCACCGGCCTGCCTGACCCCTATGAGGATCTCAATTATGGCAATGTAGTGAAGACTTGATTTGTTTTGTAGAATTGTATCTACAAGTGTAATCTTGTTTCACTTTTACCTCTGTACTACATCCCATTTATTGTTTTTTCAACAGTTTATACCAATGTCTTTGCAGGAAGAAGGAGTGGCGTACAGGGGCAGGATCCTGGTCGAGCTGTCCACTAAGCTAGAGACAGCAGACAAAACAGTAGACAGTATCCCCAGTGATGACATCCTGGTGGTGCAGGTAATGCGACTATTTATGTGTGGTTCAGTTTGAGAGCAGGGTGGTTTCACTTGTCCCTGCGTGATACAAAACAATGAGTTGGTTAAAATATTTTCAACTTCTCTTTTCTTTTGCTGTTTTCTTGTTTACATTTAGAAGTACCAGAGGAGGAGGAAGTTCAGTTTGTGTGCAGTCTTCTACAGTGCATCCATGATACAGGAACCAGGAGAGCCAATCCAGTTTGAGGTCAGCATCGGTAACTACGGCAACAAATTTGACACCACCTGCAAACCGCTGGCCTCCACCACTCAGTATAGCCGTGCTGTATTTGATGGTGAGTGAGGAAGCTACTATGTGATGTGATTTGTTAAAGCACTAAAGACACATTTAAAACCTACATTCTTGTCAAGAGGATTTTTAATTGTGTGTATTTTCTCTAGGTAACCACTACTATTACCTGCCTTGGGTGAACACTAAGCCAGTGGTTGTGGTTCTCTCGTACTGGGAGGACATTAGCCACCGCCTAGACTCTGTCAACATCATCCTCTACATCACTCACCGCCTGGTAATAATGCAATTCACCTTGTAATCCACAAAACCTTTTGGATTTATTGATATGTTTGCAGCCATTAAATCGTACTGTATTGTACTAATGTTTGGTATGTGTATGTACATGTGTCAGTGTGAGAGTCAATCATAGAGGTTTAAGATAGGAGTGTAATCCTTATCCTTATTATCTTGTTGTTGCAGCAATCCAACCTGGAGGCATTTAAAACAGCCATCTTGGCTAAAGTCTCAGAAAATCAACTTGTAGAGGTGTGGCTGAAGTTGCTCAACCAGCTGATTGAAGACCTAGAAAGGTAAACAGAGGATGTGGTGTTGCCAAAAAATACAGCAAGATTATTTCTGTTGGGTTCCTTTTTTAATGTAATATGAACCCAAGAGAGTCTGACAAATAGGAAAGAGAATTGGTTCAGTTTCGACAAAATACTAATAAAAAATACTATTAAAACAAAAATGGTCATAAGTGTTGTTAGAGAGCTTGTTATGTTTGTTTAAACATATGTTAGAAAACCTATAATGCTTAGAACTGCTAGTTTGTGTGATGTGAGTTCATATATGGTTTGATTATGTTTTCATTTGATTAATTACTTTCTGTCCTTCTATCTTAACCGTTTCTCCAATTATATAGGGTTGTAACTTTCGTACCTAGGGCAGGAACTCAGGCCTGGATTTCTGTGTGTACGTTTTTGTGTGTACCTTAGTTTGTGTTTATACATGTGTATGTATCTCCCACATGAGCAGAAGCAGACAAGTGACCTTCTGTGCATTGCAATGCTTTCTGCTCAGCACAAATACCCAATCAGCAACCACTCCCACGTCGTAAATGTGACAATGTAACCAGCTTCACTTTTTGAATAAAGAGACTGCTCTCAGGGGAAGATTTTCAAAGTTGCTCAGAGGTGTCAGAAGTGACACAGAGGCTTCCCTTGCAGCAAGTACACTTGTAATTAGTCTCCTGTCTTCTGTTGAGTACTGGAAAGAAAGTTTTGGTTAACTAACTGTGGGTAATTATCAGAAATAACCCAACATAAGCTTAATGGTTAATTATTTAGTA
This sequence comes from Percina caprodes, assembly GCA_013375575.1. Taxonomy (NCBI): domain Eukaryota; kingdom Metazoa; phylum Chordata; class Actinopteri; order Perciformes; family Percidae; genus Percina; species Percina caprodes. The sequence goes on from JABXJD010001480.1 coordinate 13,234, forward strand.
TAACTCAGTTTGTGTGTTGTATCGACTGCAATTATTAATTTGCAATTTGTGTCTTTGTTCTCCTCCCAGTTTCCCAACACCTGAGCTTGAGGGTCGCTCCAACCTGACATCTCTGGACATCCAAATCAAGAAGCTGAGAGACAGCTCTTTGGCCAGCATCAAGGACGGAGCCAGACGCATGAGAGAGGAGGCCAGAGAGATCCGTGACACTCTGCCTGACTTAGAGACCTGGTTGGACAAACTTAAACTGCTTGCGGAGGAAGTACGTAGAGCAAAGACAGCAAGCATTTGAGCATTTGAAATTCTACGTCAGACAAAAGAGGGGGACCTGCAGTAATATAATGTTGCCAAGTATTATATTGTTTGTTTTGCCGATCCATAATTCTGCATTTGTGCACATCTTTTGTTCAGCCCCAGAACAGCATGCCCGATGTGATCATCTGGATGATACGGGGTGAGAAGAGGGTGGCTTACAGTCGCATTCCCGCTCACCAATTACTCTACTCAACATACAGTGAGCAGGCCTGCGGTCAACACTGTGGCAAGATACAAACTGTCTATTTAAAGGTACACATCTGCAGTCAAAGAAAAAAGAGAAACATTTGATGTAGTAATCTATTAGATTTTGTCTTAATTTCTAAATTAATTTTAAAAGGGGTAACAGGGGAGAGTTCTAGCCCAACCAGGCTTCTCTCCTTATCCTGTCTCTCTTTATTATGCTGTTATAGTTTTTAGACTGCCAAGGGACTTCCTTTGACACACTGAGCTTCTCTCTCCTCTGTCTTTCCATCTGTGTGCATCCATGCCCCAGAAATGCTTGTTACTAACTTAGTTCTAGGTAGCTTATTCCCCGGAGTCCTTATGTTTTTTTTTCACCCAGCATGTTTCCTTGGACACCTAAATCATTGTTGCAGCTGTCCCGGTGGTCCTGCTCCACATCCTGCTATGTCCTGCTGCACCATGCTTTGCTCTGCAGTGCCCTGCTACGCCCTGCTATGCTCTGCCCTGCTACGTCCTGTAACGCCCTGCAGTACCCTGCTTTGCCATGAACTACTACAACTAATATTTCTAATCATTGTTCCATTATCTTTATTGTAACTATTATTGCCACTGTTCATCACACCCCCTACCTGCATCGTCAGACACTGCCAACAAGAGTCTTGGTATGTCCAAGGTTTCTCCCTAAAAGGAAGTCTTTCTCACCACCAATTTTCTTCCTAAAAGGGAGTTTTTTCTCGCCACTGTCACACTAAATGCTTGCTCTTGGGGATTTACTGGAATTGTTGGGTCTATGTAAATTATAGTGTGGTCTAGACCTATTGTATCTGTAAAGTGTCTTGAGATAACTCTTGTTACGATTTGATACTATAAATAAAATAGAATTGAATTTGGTCCTTTGCTGTTAGACTAAAAGGTACTGCACTATATTTTTTCAGTTATTTGTTGTTCTTCCCCTTAGTACCCCTTGGATAAGAACAAGGGCCTGAAGGTGCCGGTTCAGATTAGAGTCAACATGTGGCTGGGTCTGTCTGCACATGAGAAGAAGTTCAACTCGTACTCTGAGGGAACCTTCAGCGTGTTTGCTGAGCTGGTATATCAAAAATCTAAATAATCCAAAATATAAATGGTCATAGCCCATTTCAGAGCCAGCAATCAGCATCTAAAATCAAACATGTTATTCTTTTTTGCATTACAGTATGAGAACCAGGCCCAGGTTTTTGGGAAGTGGGGAACCACAGGACTAGTGGGGCGCCACAAATTTTCCGATGTAACAGGCAAACTTAAGCTGAAACAAGAACACTTCCTGCCCCCGAGAGGATGGGAGTGGGAATCTGACTGGGTCATTGACCCAGAGAAAGCGTGAGTACACTTTTAGATAGCGATTTGACATATTTACTCCTCAAGAGGAAGACCTTGTGATTTGTTTTTTCATGATTCAGATTAGTTACATTTATGAGAAAAAAAACACTTTTGAAGTCTTTTGGCTTACTTCTTTCCACTTAACACACACATTCTTTGGACTTAAGTAGAGGAAGTGGGCTACATCTGCTCCCTACTGTTTACATTCCTCTCATGCCTTAGACCATGATTGAATGACAAAGTACCAGACTGAACCAGTGAGCTGGACTTTATTTACTTTTTTTTTTTTTTTTATCTACCCCTGTCAATGCAAGTACAACCACTCTCTTGACTTCAATCTCGACTCAAATATACATGTGTAATTGTTTGGTTTTCCATGCCAATGTGATCAGTACATTACTACATCTACTGAACAGAGAAATGTTACTGGTTACGTAGCCGATTCAAATTTTACTCACAAAATATCACAAAATATAATGCATGCTGTCCAGTAGGGTTGGGCAATATATTAATATTATATCAATATTGTGATATGATTTGGTGCGTCGCCTATTTTTTTTCCATGTAGCCACATCAATGTAGTAGTAGGCAGTGTTGCCTGGGCGGTGGGAAGCCTTGAACCGGGATCAGCCGCTAAAATACAGCGTGCAGAACAGCGGGGGAAATGTGTGCAACTGTCAGCAACAAAAACTAGTTGTAAAACGTGCTGGGGAGACCGAGAGCCTGGGCGTTCATGTTTGTGTATGTTTCTTTTCATCATTTACTTGTTGGGTAGTCTGTTGTGAAGCTCTGGAGTTAAACACCTGGCACATTCACATAATGCCGTTTCATCCTTTCTGCATGAACCATAGACTGTAAAAAAAAAATAGACATAAAGTATTGGTAAAGCATTTTTTGTGAAGCCCTGCCCCCGCAGCTACACACAGCGGGCACTTGTGTGTTTATTTCTACATTTTATTTGGCAGCCGCTTAGTTTGTTTCACAGTTTATTCATTTTAAACTCTGTAGATCGGATGAATGACTTTTTCAAAAGACAACACACACACACACACACACACACACACACAGAGCCCTTTTAGATAAATGTGTTTTCATATAACACACAGATGGTACATATGTTTGACTTTGCGTTTCAGTCTCTTAACGGAGGCAGATGCTGGACATTCTGAATTCATGGACGAGGTGTACCAAAACGAGACTCGCTTCCCCGGTGGAGAGTGGAAGGCTGCCTCTGAGCCCTTCACCGATGTGGTGAGAGCAACGCGCTGACATGCAAATAAATGTGCTGTTGGTTTTAAAGATCACACAAACACAGTTAATATTTCCCTTTTCTCTATGACACACACAACACAAAAAGCATGCATGAATACCAGCCAGACACTCTTTCTCTTAATTACTCATTGACTTTGGAGGCAGTTCCATTATTTCCGGTCAGGTTTTCTTGCTTTTCCTTCTTTAATCTATTCTAATGTAAAAATAGGCCAAACAACATGAAGAAGATAAACAAATGAAAAAAATTAAATTGTGCCGCTAACCCAGGTTTTGTGTTGCCCAGAATGGAGAGAAGAGCCGTAACCCTGGAGAGTTTGAGTGTCCTCCAGGTTGGATGTGGGAGGACAAGTGGACTGTGGATGACAACAGAGCCGTGGATGATCAAGGTGCAGACAGTTACCTCACCAGCTAAAATCTATACAGTTCTTCAAGCTGATGTTTCTTATTTAGTTATTTCGTTCCTCTCTCTCTTGGTTTGCCAGGGCTCTGACTCACTCGTAACTCTTTGCTAAGTCATAATAACACATTAAACTCATATGGTTAAACTTAAACTATATGTTCTTGTATCCAAAACAAACAAACAAGTCAAATTGTTTGTGTAAATGTTCTGTTTGTGCACTCCACAGGCTGGGAGTATGGAATCACTATTCCCCCAGAAGACAAGCCCCGGTCCTGGGTCTCTGCGGAGAAGGTGTACCACGTCCACCGCAGGAGACGGCTGGTTCGAGCGCGCAAAAGAGCCACATTGCCCGCAGGAGCCCTTGTGGAGGTCAGCAAAGGCCAATAGGGCAGTGCTACTGTATATATTGTTGCATTGTTTAAAATAGGAAGCTAATATTGCAAATTATGATTAATTGATCAAGATTAATGGAGACTGATATCCAGATTAGATTTATTTCACAGTATATAATCACTCAGTTTCATTAATAAAATCATGTTTGAGCTACTTAATAATTAATAAATTAAACATTTGTGCTCACAGAAGCGGGACCAAGGGGATCCTGAGGGCTGGGAATTCTCTTCTCTGATTGGCTGGAAGTTCCACAAGAAGGAGCGTTCATCAGATACGTTTCGTCGACGCCGCTGGAGGCGGAAGATGGCGCCAGAGAACCGGCTTGGATCTTCTGCCATCTTCCAACTGGAGGGGGCGTTGGTGAGTGAAAGGAAAACAAATGTGTAATTCTGATTCAAACCGCTTATTTGGGTCAGGGTGTGCTTTCATAAAGGTAGAGAAGGGCTAGCATTAAAGCATGGACCAGTTCTGAGTTCACTGAGTCACCAAATACTTACCTGTGTATTAAACACATCTACAGTGCCATGGTGTGTTTTTATTTGGCAGTGTGTGATGCATGAACAGGTAAAAGGTCATGAGATGTGTGCTTTTTTTTTACGCTGTAGGGTGTTGATACTGAGGAAAAAGACTCAAAGGCTGATGCCACCAAGCTGTTTGGTGCCAACACGCCCACTGTGTCCTGCTCCTTTGACAGTGGGTGATGCATATAATGACACATAATTAATGATCATGCTCAAATATATGCTGCTGAATGTTTTCCTTCTCCACAGGGTCACATATGTATCATCTTCGTGTCTATGTCTATCAGGCACAGAACCTGGCATCTATGGACAAAGATAGTTTTTCTGGTAAGATTCTACTCTGTGGTCAAAAATATGATTAAATGTTGTAGTTTCTAATATCAGTATTAAGACTGCAAAAATGGCTGTTCATGATGGATGTGAAAAGATGACCATTTAACAACACGTTTGTTTTTTTCCCTTGTAGATCCCTATGCACACGTCTCCTTCCTGCATCTTAGTAAGACAACAGAGACCCTGCAGGCAACACTGAACCCCACCTGGGACCAAACTCTGATCTTCAGTAATGTGGAGATTTATGGAGACCCCCAGAACATTGCTCAGCACCCCCCTGATGTTGTTCTGGAGTTCTACGACAAAGACCAAGTGGTAGGTGGTAGCAGATAAACATACAGAAAGCATTTGTACAACTAAATATGTGTGATTTTTATTACTCAATTATGTACCCTAAATTACATCTAACTGGTTAATTGCAGATAATTGCTATAAGGAAAAACAAATATTTCACTTAGAAACTTTAATTCACAGAAACTAATAATTATTTGAGTAATAATCTCAAAAGAAGAAGCTTTTACTGGTCTTGAGATTTAAGTTTGACTTTTATAGAATGAATAAAAAAAAAACTTGTCTTTTGTTGTTGTTCTTCTTCCTTTATAGTCAATTTCCACCTTTCTTCTACACTGAAACTGTAATTCCTGTTTAGAGAGCCAGCAGCTAAAGGCGTGAAAATATAACCGTTTCATGTTATCTTCTGCCCAGGGGAAGGATGAGCTGCTGGGTCGCAGTGTTTTCGCACCACTGGTAAAGTTGAATCCAGGCATGGATCAGACACCCCAACTGCTGTGGCAGTCCATCATCCATAAAGGACAAAAGGCAGGAGAGGCACTGGTGTCTGCAGAACTCATTCTTACAGATGAGGTTTGTCCTAAAAGTAGTGGAGAAATGGCTTTACAGTAATTAAAACACAGCTATGTTCACTAGGCCTGTAGTTGTTTGACATTTTATAGTGGGTATTACAGTAAGTTACTGGGAAAAGGTCAGCCTTATCCATACTTTCCTGTCTCTGTATTTGTAGTCGGGCGAGTCAAATCTTCCCCTGATTCCCCCAAAGAGAGCAGAGAACCTCTACATGGTTCCTCAGGGAATCCGGCCTGTGGTGCAGCTCACTGCTGTGGAGGTAACACACAACCTTTAGACACCGTCCTCTGTACTGATTTACATAATGTATCAAACATCACTTGTGTCTGTGTCTCTGTGTGTTCAGATTCTCGCATGGGGCCTGAGGAACATGAAGCCGTACCAGTTGGCTTCAGTGTCTTCCCCTAGCCTGGTGGTGGAGTGTGGGGGGCAGAGGGTGGAGTCAGCCATCATCAAGAACATGAAGAAGAGTCCCAACTTCCCCAGCTCTGTTCTCTTCATTAAAGTGGTAATGGCAGGATTACACACGCTTGTGTGTGTGTGTGTGTGTGTGTGTATGTGTGTGTGTGTGTGTGTGTGTGTGTGTGTAACTAAAAGCCTCTGGGAGACAAAAACTTTAAAGCTATTGAGGAAAGGAAATATTTGCCAAAATCAATAGAAATATTATTATTAGAAACTTCTGCAGTAGAAACCTACAAAAACAACCTCAACATGAAATACTTCCATGAAATACTTAGAGCTTTTAAACAACACTGTACATTCATAATACCAGTTTTCCCTAGGTTTGTAAAAGACTTAGTATTTGTGTTTGGAGGAAGGTTTAAGGCTCTGCCCTCAAGGAAATGCAATCTGTGTCTAAAACATTGGAAAAGCTAGAGTATGTAATAATAAATAAATAAAAACACTCAACAACAACTTGCTAAAGAAGCCCACTGGGGACCAACTACAATAATTAAATATGAAAAAAAGTAATTCAATTACATTCAATTGGCTTGGGTGCAGTAAAGCTGCAGTAAGCGATGCTGCGCAAAGATTGTCGCTAAACAAATACAACTCCCCTTCAGAAGCTTCGGCCACTGATTCACAGACAGATAACTACTGGCCGGCTGGCACATTCACATGCTGCCTCCCCTCCTACCATCAACTGTCGCCGCCTGTTGCCGATTGACTGAAATAGTGTTATGTGGCTTGTGCATTCCTTTCTATTTGTTTTACATTTAACACCGTATTTCTTTTCAGCGCACAAAGAAAATAAAGAGCTAGGTGACCATGATGAGATATTCGCTGAATTTGACAAAAAGTGCATTTGATTAACATCACTTAATATACCTTTAAGCCTTATAATGGTTTTACTATTTTTTCTATACCTTCTGTACACACTCCATCCAGCTCCTTCCAAAGGAGGAGATGTACACACCTCCCATTGTGCTGAAGGTGATTGACCACCGTCCGTTTGGCAGGAAGCCTGTAGTGGGTCAGTGCACCATCACTTCTCTGGAGCAGTTCAGATGTGACCCTTACATCATCACCGCAGAAGGATCCATGTCTTCCAAAAGTAAGGAGGCATACAAAAAATAATACAAAATTACTCAGAACATTCTGATATAATGATGGAGAGACATAAAGCCTTGGCCTAATGTTGTCCTTCCGCAGTGGCTCTGATGGCTTCTCCTTCCACCAAACATCTCTCTATTAACATGGAGGAGAACAGACCACTCTTAGAAACTCAGGTAAACGCTAACGTATTCCTCATGTTGCTTCTAACTAGTTACTGTTTATTCTTCTTTCCTCTTGTCACTAAAAAGTGCAGAATTTGACTTCCCTAGTCAAATTTGACAAACTTGATTGCTCTGGCTTACAGTTCATGTACAGCATATCAGCTGCTGTCAACAAAATGGCTTCCCCTACTACCTCCTACTTTGTATGTATGATTACTTATTATAGCTTTCTAATTCACAAGGCTGTGCACCAATGACACTGGAAGTCTGAGATCACTTAATACACAGCGCTAGGGCAAGCTTGCCTCATAATAATGCCATTAATGGACTTTTCACAGCAGGCATTTTGACTTGTCATAGTAGGAAGAGCAGAGCTGAAATGGAAAACCTTAATGATGGCTCAATTCCATCAAGTGCCCCAGTAAACTATTTCAGCGAGTCAGCATGCACAACACCAGGGCCTCTCCTAAGTGGAATGCAGCCATCATTAATGATTTTGAATACACCTGTGCTTTTCCTACTATGACATGTCAACATGTCTGCCGTGAAAGAAGTCTATCTACGTGGGAATTGTCACAATAACTGTGATTGTTCTTAATTTGTCACTAATTTAATGAGCACATTTAATTATTCTCCACAGCAAGGGCGTTAACGTGTACATATTTATTTATAGGCCGCCAGGCAGTTAACTCACATGGAAACTGATTTTGCTATTGAACTGCCATGACGTGGCTGGAAGTACAGTTTCCAATATTCTACTTAAAGCTGGACATTTTGGATAATGTGCTTATTTCATTTCCAGCCAAGACTTAAATAAGAAAAGTGATACCACTCATTTGTGCACGCTAAATATAAAGCTACTGTCAGCAGATTAATTCCAGTTTAGTTTAGGCTGGAATTAATCCATGAAAAAAAAATTGTAAAAAAACATGTCAAGCTCAGTCATTTCCTGAAGTCTCTGTTGGTAAATAGATGAAAAGGCTCCAAGAAGTTACTGCGTTGGGCCAAGAAATGTTCTAGCACTTTCGTAACCCCCCTTGACTTGTTTTTTCACAAATTAAACACACAAGAAGTAACTTGTTAACTAGTGAGTTTCAGAGGTGCGGGTAGGAACAAGTGCGGGTGTTACCTTTGGACAAAAACAAGCTAGCTGTTTCCTCCTGTTTCCAGTCTTGCTATGCTATGCTAAACTAAGCTAACCAGCTGCTGGCAGTGACTTTATATTTAGCATACAGACATGCAAGGGGTATCATTCTTCACATCTAAGTCATAACAAGAAAGCAAATGAGCTTATAACATTATTATTATTATGTACAGTACATAACTCAAAGCCAGGTCTTACACAGCCCTTTGTTAACGCCCTTGTTTTCAGATTTGCTGTCAGTCGTGAAATTGCAAGTCTCCATATCAATCTTTCCTTCGCTTTTTCACTTTCTTGCCAATATTTGTAGCCTATTGTATGCAGTGTGTATATGGGTTTTTGTAAATTACTGCTGTATGTCTATGGACTTCTGCTCTGTTTTGTGTCACATCGCATCGTCTTTCTCCAAAAGATTGAAGAGAAGGTGAGAGTAAACAAGTGAACATGACTTCAGATTCTTAAGCCAAATGCAAAGAACCATATATGGAGATTCACATTGTGCAATTCAATCTTCAGGAAAAAGAGACAGTCGATTGGTGGAGCAAATTCTACGCTTCAACTGGAGACCAGCAAAAATGTGGCCCCTACCTCAAAAAAGGATACGATACGCTCAAAGTAAGTCTGCTTTTATTCTTCCCCCAGGACCCACTTTATAGTGTTAATTCACGTGTGTTGTATGTCACGGCTGTTGTTAATGACTTGAATGTGACTGTGTATCCTCAGGTGTTTGACTGCGAACTGGAAGATGTCCCAGAGTTCAAAGGACTGACTGATTTCTGCAGCACCTTCAAACTGCTGCGGGGCAGGAATGAAAGTGGTGATGACGACCCCTCTGTTGTTGGAGAGTTCAAGGTAGTTTTACAGCTTTCACAACACTAAACAAAAGTAAAGCTGGAGCTGAATCTCCTCAGCTCATGACCAAGCCCAGTAAGTAATATCTGATTTGTGTGCGTGTTCTTTTACCTGCAGGGTTCATTTAAGGTGTACCCTCTGTCAGACGACCCAGGTGTTGTTCCTCCTCCCCGTCAGTTCAGAGAGCTGCCAGAGAGCGGACCTCAGGAGTGTCTGGTCAGGATTTATGTGGTCCGGGCCATAGACCTGCAGCCCAAAGACAATAATGGCAGCGTAAGATTGAATCTGTATTTCCAAGAGTAAAAGCAGCATAGTTTGACACACGCAGCCCAGTCAGGACTTTCTGCTTAAACTTATACTCTCTGTACTCTCCTGCTCAGTGTGATCCATACATAAAGATGTCACTGGGAAGGCACACAGTTGATGACAGAGACCATTACTTACCCAACACCACCAGTCCTCTGTTTGGAAGGTAAATGGACAAATTTAAGCAATGGAGAATATAATATACACCTTGGTAAATCATTGCACTTCCTCAAACACACATTTTGTTTTGTTTAGGATGTTTGAGATGACGTGTTTCCTGCCCCAGGACAAGGACCTGAAAATCTCCGTCTATGACTATGATCTCCTGACCCGCGACGAGAAGGTCGGCGAGACCGTGATTGACCTGGAGAACCGCTTCCTGTCCCGATATAACTCCTATTGTGGCCTGCCACAAACCTACTGCATGTAAGGAAAAAGCTGGGCATGGGCAATCTTAGGGGGAACATGTAGGAAATACTCCTAAAAAACCTGCAGTCATGAATGATCTTTACTTTCATTTCTGTTTTGTGTCTCAGTTCTGGTATTAACAAATGGCGGGACCAGCTGAAGCCTTCTGAGATCCTGGATAACCTGGCTCGTCTAAAAGGCCTGTCCAAGCCTAGGACAGAAGACAACGGCACATCACTCACCTTCAATGGCAAACAATACACGCTGGCTGAGTTTGGTAATGTCAATGGTTTCAAATATAATGATGTAAATGAGTGTGAATCAGTAGTGGAAGATGTATTCATGTATTCCTTTACTTAAGTAAAAGTACTAATACCCCACTGTAAAAATACGTGCAGTACTTGAGTAAATGTACTTAGTTACATTCCACCACTATGTGATTCACCCTACCCTTGGCACAAGGTATAGTAGCTTGCAGTTAAGGAGGACTGAGTATTCATGTGCCTCATATGAGGTGAGCCCACGATGATACTAGAATTAATAGCCGTGGATGCAAGGAGGAGCCCATCAAGAATGCCTATGTACAGGGTTCAGAATTGTGTGCTATGGCCCTGCCCTGGCCGTTATTAATCTACTAAACCCTCTTACAGGCAACACCATTCTCTAACCTTGACCTAACGTACCTTTAAGAGGCCTTAAAGGTACGTTATCCTCACCCAAGTAAAGAGCAGACACTCTAACCCTAGTCTTGTTTTGCCCTGGCTATTCCACATAGCATTCTGGGTGTGGAAGAAAAACGGGCTTACGTTTAATGGCAATTCTTTAAACCAATCAGACTTTTTATGGGTGGCGCTTGCAAAATAGTCATGCTAGAGAAAACTCCGACTGGACAGATAATCCATGTAGTTGTCTCAATTTACCCTGCAGAGATCTGAGGAGCAGTTAACCATAGTCCTCATTAATCCACCAAATTTAAAATTCCAACACAAAAAAAGCAAGAGAAAACGGAAAATACATGCATCCGGCTGAATTTCCTGTGGCACCGGAGCAATCCCGGAAGTGTAACATCAAGGATATAGATTACTCTAACCCCATTGTATATGCTCAGGCTATGCTGTAATGGTTGGACCAACAGGCAGGAGAGGCAGCTTTATCTGAAAGCCATGGCCCACTCAGTTGTTCAGCTACCATCACTGTATATTGAGTTCCATAAAATAAATCCCTGCAAGCTAATATAAGCAAGCAATGACAATGCTAACATGATGCAGTTAGCAGGTTTAATGTTTACTGTAATAACCACCCAGTGTAGCATGTTAGCATCATGTGTAACATAAGCTTAATGAAGCCGTAACTTGTTTCCACATCCAGAGAACAACAAGGAAATTCATGAGCACTTGGGTCCGGCCCTAGAACGCCTCTGCCTGCATGTGCTCAGAAAACAGGGACTTGTCCCCGAACATGTGGAGACCAGGACCCTTTACAGCAGCTTCCAGCCCAATATTTCTCAGGTAAGTTGTCACCACTTACACATATTGTATGATGCCCTGACACAGCTATTTTGTAAACAAACCAAAAAACAACAACAATATATTGTGTTAATTTAGGGAAAGCTACAAATGTGGGTGGATATTTTCCCCAAAAGCATTGGCCTCCCTGGACCTCCCTTTGACATCACACCACGCAAGCCTAAGAAGTAAGTGCTGTTCAGTGCTTCATCACTGATCACATATCATGCCATTGAGTGAATGCTCACTGTGCTTTTGAATGTTCAGGTATTTCCTGCGCGCTGTCATCTGGAACACCACAGACGTGACTTTAGATGAGACAAGCATCACAGGAGAACGCATGAGTGACATCTATGTCAAAGGGTATGGCTGGCAAATACGTCAAATTCACTATCAGTTCTATATAGGAGGTTACTGTGGAACCTGTTGGGACAGGACAATGAATGCTCACACCTGTTATTCTCTTTACTAGCTGGATGCCAGGTATGGAGGAGGACAAGCAGAAGACCGATGTCCACTATAGGTCTCTGGATGGAGATGGCAACTTTAACTGGAGGTTTGTCTTTGGATTTGAGTACCTGCCTGCTGAACAACTCTGCCTTGTGTCCAAGAAGGTGAGGCTTGTCTGAACTATATTGGCTTGAAATAAAATACGGACCACTATAATATTGTACAGATTGAAAAATGAGGCCATTTGCTAATTGAACATTTTATTCCAACAGGAGCACTTTTGGAGTCTTGACAAAACAGAGTTTAGGACCCCCCCCAAGCTGATTGTTCAGATATGGGATAATGACAAATTCTCATTGGATGATTACCTCGGTAAGACACTCCCATTTAAAGTTAAACCAAAACTTATTTCAAGTTCTTATTTACCCAAAGACCACCATTACCAAACCTGATTGTGGACGTTTGAACTCTCAAACTTCCACAGGCACAGTGGAGCTGGATCTGCGTAATCTTGTTGCTCCTGCCAAGACCCCAGAGAAGTGCGCTCTTAAGATGATGGATGATCTGGAAATTGGAGCTCCACACAAGATGGAGCAGGCCAAGTCTCTGTTTGCTCAGCAGTCAGTCAGAGGCTGGTGGCCCTGTTCCATTGAACAAGGTGGAAAGAAGGTCCTGGGTGTAAGTATGACTAGAAAGTACATCCAGAGATACATGGCATTGAACACTAACAGGGTTGAATGGAAAGAAAGTTGAGCATGAGTTAGTTTGCAGTAGACTCTTAGCAGGAATGTAGGTATGACATCAAGGGTATTAGGACTAAATGCTGCATTTCATATTCATTACTGCTTAATAACTAATAAACAGTTTTTAAGTTACCTGTAGGAGCCTGATGAGAAGATTCTGTTCCATTTGAATATTACGAAAGTGTCCCTATTGTTATGTTGTCTCTTGCTCATTATAATAATGTATCCTTTATTCTTTATTAGTCCCACAAAGGGGAAATTACATATGTCTGCTGGTTTTTGTCTTTTTTTGTTTGTTTACAGGGCAAAGTGGAGATGACACTGGAGATCATAGGTGAAGCAGATGCAGATGCGAAACCTGCAGGAAAAGGCAGGGACGACCCCAATATGAACCCACACCTGGACCCTCCCAAGTAATAAGTCACCCTGTCAAACATACCCTAGTTTACATTCCGCACACATCTATACATACATATACCATTCATTTTTAATTTCCAAACGGCTATTTAGAATATTGAAGTGTAGTATCGCTAGTAGCACTAACAAATTCACTGTTTTATTTTTATTTTCCATAACCATCAGACGCCCAGACACATCCTTCTTTTGGTTTACCAACCCATGTAAGACCATGAAGTTCATTGTGTGGAAAAGGTTCAGGTGCCTCTTCATCGGACTCATCATCCTCGTCATAGTGGTGCTCTTCATTGCCATCCTATTGTACTCTTTACCGGTAAGGTCAGACAAGAAAGATCTGAGAGTATTGGTCATATTATGACATCATTTGTTATAGCTGGTATAACCTAAAGTGCATGCAGTGTTTCCAAATAGACACAAATGTTTAATGTTATGGGGCAGCTGATGTAAAATTATGAAGCTGAAGCTTCATGTACTCAGTCCAGAATAGAGAAAAGCAGTGATTTGATCTCTCTCTTTGCCTTTTCCAGAACTACATCTCAATGAAGATAGTGAAACCACTACAATAACCTGACAACGGAGGAGCACCCGAGCTGGAAAAGACAATTGTCTACAGGATGATCCTACTTACTGGGCACAACTACGGCCAAGCTATCTCTATCTTTATTTTTATTTTTTTACTGCCTATATATTATTTTATAAAGGTCTAAATGGGTTTAGGGGTGCTTGCACAATTGCACTATACTATCAGATTTTACCATGAACATTCAAGCCGAATTTAGCCCCGCCCACAACATTTGAGGTCGGGAAGGTTGGTCTGGACTTGATCCGATGTGGAGCAACTATGCTCGAACCAGAGCTGTTCGGACCAGTCAAATTGTCAGGGCGGGCTGGCCTTCATAGATGATGGACAGATGATCAATAGTAACGCAATCAACCACGTCACCAAAGAGCGCTTGCTTTGAATTTAGTTTACAACAAAGACGTTTGCCGCTGGAGATTTGAGATGGGTAGATTCCGCCATCTGTTATAGAAGATATCGACAGCGCATTCATTTTAAAAAAGGAACAGAGAACCGCGATCAAGGCATTTGTCAGTCGTAAAGATGTTTTTGCCGTCCTTCCTACGGGAGTCAGCAAAAGTTCAACATACGTCACATACTGCGTTGCTCTGATTGGTTGTAGGTCTATCCAATTGAGTGCAGAGGCATCTTCTTTTCTGGTTTGGTTAAAAGCTCCCCATAATCACAGCCCAATGGAGCATTATAAGACTCATATTCTGACTAGAATCTGAGTATTATGACATCAGGCTAATGAACACTTAATGAACACACTGCACATATAAACTGTGAGCAATACGTTTGTGCTTTGTTTCCAAACCACTGCTTTTTTCACACTGCCTAAGGGATGAGAAACTAGAACCCCCTGTACAATCCAGTTCAATCCAATATAACTGTCCTGTTATCAACCCTTATTACATATTATTACTATAAAGTGTCACCAAGGGAGTATTTATTAGGACTGCTGTATTTGATTGCATTACAATGTACAAGTGTTTCTATTTTTGTGGTCACTCAAAGTAATCCTGCCAAATAACTTTACCAACGCTCATGTCAAGTGTGTCGGTCATTTGTATATTACATGGTCACAGATCTTTTAAATGAATTAAAAATTAAAACATTATACAACGGGAGTCCATTATCAGTGGTTACTGAGGAAAAAAAAACTTGTTTAAATGAATGAAAAAATGTACAGCATATGTTGTACAAAAGTTTAAATTATATAAATTTTCACAGAAATTATCAATTTCTTGGTATGTGTACAACATATGAGTAGCAGTCAGGTAAGCTATCCCTATTGGCTTCTAAATGTGCAGTTATCTAAAAAAAAAAAAGTTGTATTTGTGTTAAACCATTGCTGGGTTTATCTTTCCTCTGAGGTGTGTTGTTTGCAGTGCTGCTGCAGGAGAGCCTCCACCTCCCCTCTCCGTGCAAGGCTGTTGGCTTTGCCTTGGAAACGTCCGTTTTTTCCTGCCCCCTTCCCTTGGAGCATCTCTAACACCCTGGAGAGCACAGACAATTCATAAAGTACGCACCTACACTAACATTTGTCTTTTGAAACCCGAGACTAGAAAGTAATATGAGTGGTGTCTCTTACCGCGGTCCCATGTCAGCCACTGGTCCACTGGGTCCAGCGAGTAGAAACAAACCCGGTCCTTTC
Organism: Percina caprodes; assembly: GCA_013375575.1. Classification (NCBI taxonomy): domain Eukaryota; kingdom Metazoa; phylum Chordata; class Actinopteri; order Perciformes; family Percidae; genus Percina; species Percina caprodes. The sequence continues at coordinate 28,633 of JABXJD010001480.1, forward strand.
TCCTCTCCAACAGTCAGGAAAACCAAAGTTTCCTAAAAGCAGACGAAACAAGGCTTAACAAAAAAACAAATAAAACAAAATGTAACCGCTACTACCAATATCTTACCTCTGTATTTAATTCATTGGCAATGATATTCATGAACTCATTGTCACCCTCTTTTCTGTTGGAAAAAAAACACTTCTATTAATGCTGAAACTTGACCAGTTAGCCCTTGTGATGTCTTGGACATTGCTGTGGGTTTTTCAACATCCGAACAATATACAATGCTGCACCTACAAACAAGGCCTTCAACTTAAAGAGGAGCCTCTTACTTATGCAAGCTGAAAAGGTTTCCTCTCTGGGGGTCGTTCTTGAAGTTCTGAGTGATGAGGACAGCCATGTCTCGAAGCAGGCTCAGATTAGTCTGCCCAAGACATTTTAATGACAGTAAGCAGCCTTTGTGCAATATGTTATGTTGCAGCAAACATCTCAAGATTCTCATCTAAATGGGGCGGTGTTGTAAATTTGAGTGTGCATCTAGAGAAGAAATCATTGATGAAATGCTCTTACTTACTTTCTGTAGTAACTTAACAGACTTCTGCAACTTGTCAACGGCGTTGACGTGGTCGTCAGGCCCAGTTCTGTTGAACAATGATGGATTTTTCTTTTCACTGCGAACTTTGTGAATGAGTTTAAGTCACAGTGGTGATGTTTTGAGGATTCAGACTTACTTCAGTAGAGCCACCAGTGATCGCTCTGTGCTGTAGCTTTTCTCAGCATACTTCAAAACCCTGTTTCCTGCCAGGAAGATCAGGTTGGTTTTGTTTTTCTTTCCTTTCTCAGTTCCCAGTAGCTTTATTACCTATCATTCAGATAGAGAGACATGTTACAGATTATATATGAATGTGTTAAGTAATGCACATAAGTCAGATGAGGCACATCTAAGTGTGTGTGTGTGTGTGTGTGTGTATGTGTGTGTAGTTGAACCTGTAAGTGACTGAGGTTAGACACATGGGTTCCACAGCACATGTTGGCATCGACGCCCTCTATATCAACGATCCGAATTGGCCCTGCGTGGTCGTCTGGCAGCCCTCGACTCCTCACCTGACACGCACGCGCACACACACACATATGTACATAAATATATATATATATAAAATCTCTTCTTTTTAAATAGATGCAGTACATTCAACAGAAGATTTGTATATGTAAAGTTTGAATTGATCACACATTAAGAGGATTGTATTTCAGCACCCGTTATCTCAGTGTATGCACCTTTTCCACAGCAGGATCATCTATAGAGAGAAGATGAATAGTGACAGGGACATGGACTCTGATCTTCTCGTTTATGGCTTCCTCCAGGGCCTGAAGCTGGGCAGGCTTCACCGAGGGAGTGTCCAGTTCAATGGTGCTTCTCTGACGCCCCAGTTCCCTGGAGAAAACAACGACGACAGAATAGATGTTACAGACAAGTTTTTTGTGGTTACAGGGAAAGGAATCTGTGCAATGGTGATGTACCAGGATGTGGTCTTGTATCCAAAAAGTGTATCTGCCAAAGCTGTGATCAAATGCTGACCTAAGAAACAGGAAGAAAACAGTTGTAACTTAGAACTTAGAAGTGTGTAACAACAATGTATGATACAAGGGTCCCTGACCTTATTCGTTTAGCGTTCATCACCTGAGTGTTGCTGCATGTGGTCAAACCTCCGCTCCCAATCTACCTGCACCCGCACCTCCTGACCCACCCCCAGAGGTGAGCCCACAAAGTGGATGGCTTCAGGCCCCTGCCTGGTCACCCTCAACACTGGGACATCTCCAATCAGCCCATGGTCATCTGGCTGACGGAGGGAGGACAACACAAAACGTGCAAAAGTTTTTTGGTGACTCAGTATTTCTTCTGATACAATGTTCAATAGAGCAGCATGAATGTGAACACATTTGCAGTGATCACTGATGATGATTATTGTTTTTACAGGACAGCTTACTTGGCCGCCTCCTTCAGGAAACAAGATGGTGTCTTGGAGTTTGACATTGAATCCCTTGAGTGTTTCTTTCTTTCCAGTGACTTCATGTTTGAGCTCAGCTGGGCAGCAGGATACTACAGAGGTAACAAACTAAAGGAAAAGCGTGAGAAAAGCGTCCGTCCTACAGGAGTGTAAGGAGACACATGAGACTGGCATGCAAGTGTTGAAATGCTGTGGGAGTTCAGTGTTGTATAAAAAGGAAAAGACTTCTGTCTATGCTGTTTAAAGTGGAAGGTTTAAAAATGACTCTTGAAATTTGAAAATCCTAGTTTGACAGTGGGTTTTGGTTGACAACGCGAATGTGAGTGGCTAGCTAGAAATACAAATTAGGCCACAGCTCTGATGTTGCGTTATCACAACATTAAAAAACACCAAGTGTACAGTGCATTTATTAAGAGTGTGTGCCCTAAAATAAAGTTGGACTAGTTACAGTGGGCTACGTAGCTAACTCACTCACTTCAGCCGAATGAATGTAACGTAGCCTAAACTTGATTTGAAAACGGTTTCATACCTCTTTCATATAGCAGTCTCGTTGACACTGAAAAGCCATTCTCGAGTGTTTTTAAGTGAAAATGTACACGCGACAGGATTTAGGTACAGCTGTTAATTCAGTACGGCAAGCAGCGTAGTCCAAACTTCTTTAATGCGAGATTATCATAGACAGTTACAGAAAGGAGATTATGGTTTCGATTTGTCTTCTTCTTCTGGTTTGGCAGACAAAACGCTGCAATAGCGCATTACTGCCCCCTACTATTTGTTTTAAACACTGTTTTCTTAGATTCTATAATATACAGTAATACATTCATGCCTTATGATTCATACTTATAATCAGAGAATGTCTCTAAATTTGTGCAGATATTCCATCAGTCTTTCACCTTAACTTTCTTTTCCCCGAGTGGAATTTTGTTTTGCAGGAGCAAACAAACTTGGCCATGTAAGTAGGCTACATAAATTATGACATAATAATGAATGCATACTAGAGCACACATGTGGATTAATCCGCCGCTGAAAATAGTTCCCAACAAATAACAATTTCCTCATGCTTTTTTTAATATATGTTACCAGCTGATTTAGGAGCTCACTAATACTTTTTTAAACATTAAACTGTGAATATTTTATGATTTGGCAAAAGAAAGCATACTATTTTCTGGCTGCACCAGTCTCTGTTGACTCCTGAGCAAAAGTGCAGCAGTTTCTTTGCATACTATCAATGTTATTCGTTTTAATAACAGTTATTACACACAAGCTATTATTTGACCCATTTACATTGACACTGTAGATTCAAGTGTGCTTTGCAAACAAACATTTTGGATAAATGTCAAAAGGCAACAACAGGGCCGACTAGTTGTGCACTTTGTGGCCATTTAGTGCAGTTCTTATGGACATCGATGATAAAGGTGCTATAATTTATATTAAGGTTACAATAGCCAAGATCTCCATTTCTTTTCCTTTGGCGACCTTCATGGCAATAAGAGGTAATTGCAGGGGTTTACATTGAGCGAAGAAAGAAACAATATGTAATTTTGATACACTTACATTTATTCAAATTGACAATGATATGTCAGCATACAGTGGACAATGATGTGATAATAAAAAATCCCATAGAAAATATTGCACATATAAGAACAGTATTTTGGACAATAACATATAAAATCATCTGCAAATATTACAAGCTTCAGCAAACATATAGCATTGTCTTCTTGAGTGTCATATAAACTTAGAGTGACCTTCAACACAGAAGAGAGGGCACAGGGAGTCTCAGTCAGACTACAAAGAGAGAAAGAAGAAAGTGCACGTCAACATTTAATGGTCATATGGAAATAGGTCACCTTGCATTTTAAACATAACCCCCAAACTAACCACTTACATCACTAAGATCTCCCATATCTGGCGCTTGTCCTTTATTACTGGAAGCCATTTCTTGAATCATCTGAAAAAGAAAACCCAAGTCTTAACACACAAACACACACACACACGCTTAAATCCAAATCAGAGAAATTATGTGAATATTTAAAAGTACATGCACAATTTCCCGCTCTTAATCATTTTCATTGCATTTGCTCACATCCATGTATCTGTCGTACTCTTCCTTTCCATCATCTTCTTCATGCTCCCAGTCCCTCCAGTTATCAAAGTCTACACTAATCCAGCTGGGCTGCAAAAAGAAGGAGAAACAACTCACTTTAAAATTTTAAAATGTTAGATTCCAAAGTAAAGTTGAGAGGGGATGCAGCAACACCCTGCTTATATTCATAGGGGTTAATAGTATTGTCTACAGGCAACTTAGTAGTACTTTTGGATGAACTGTCATGTAAACTTGTCATTATCATTATCATCATTATGAGGCAGCCGCAGTGGTTTTCAACTGAGGTATTAGTACCTCACAAGGTTTCACTTGATTTGCATTTCTATAGCATCCATGCTTTTCAAATATATAAATAATATTGACACACACACCTTAGCTGAATCCTTCTGGAGCTGAGGCCATGCGTAATCAGGCTTCAACTTCCTTAGCAAAATATTGATGGTGCGGTCATACACTTTTTCTCTGGAGTCCTAAAAAAGTGTTGAGAGGATAAAAACATATACATATATTTATTTAACATTAAACCGATGGTATATCTCAGCATAAACATTTTGTTTCATCATGACAGAAGTCGGATACTTACACTGATTTGAACTGTTTCATAGAAGTGCAGCTCATTGTAGATCACATCATCTGAATCGTTTTTGCAGCTGTTGTAATGACAGGGCAGGGTTGTCAAGGGAGCAATTAAGTACAAAAAATAAACAATTTGCAACATTTTATTAAGTGTTACACAAGACCGAGATAGAGTGCAAGAAAGACAATTCACAAACAGAGAAACAAAATGGCTCCTTCAGTTAAAACTCACCATAAAATCATTTTGTTTGGCTGGATATCAACCTGGACGTCTTTAGGTTTATGAACCATGAAGTTGATTGTAACATATTTCTTTCTGTCAAACCACAGAGCATGTGCTGGCTGGCTGTTAAGACAGAAACAGAAAAACGGTTATACTTATAAATCAAATATATTATCATAGTAAAAAAGCATGTTGGTCCTTATTAGTAGAACTACTAATAGAAAGACTGGCAGCACTTACCTTTCCTCGGGTCTGACAATTTTGGGCTTGTTCATTCTAATTATTGCGCAGTAGTACAACAGAAACTACTTACTTATTTCTTTGATAGCCAGAAAGTTAAAAGCATGTGGCTTGTTCGTTGGGGCTATGTGCTCTAATGTAGTGGCCAGGCCCTGATGGCTATATATAGAGCAGCTGGTATCAGCAGCTGCTGGGAGACTCTCATGTCATAGCCCCTTCCCCTGCCCTTAATAGTCAGTGGAACTCTCGGGAAAACAGATGCATTTTCTAGGTTCTCCAATACTTCAGCCACCCCCAACTGGGTGCTGATAGGGTCAATGTGGGGGCAGGGAGACACAAAACAGAGAAGTATGGCAGGGGCATCTGAAAATCTTTTTTTGTCTTTGTAAATAGAAGTGATTAGAAAACTAACTCATCAATGTATTTGGTAAGCTGACCTACATTTCATTTCTATATTTTTATCAAAAAAGTAAGGGAACTAATGCATCTGTTTGGATTCATCACGGAAAAGTGGACACATTGTTACATTTTTGTTGTAGCCTATATGTAAAAAAGGTTGGTGGGTAAGAGTTGTATAACAATGACAATTAAGACTATGTATCTCTTGACACCACTACAGCCATGTAATTAAGGGCGAGCTTAGTTTGATAAAACAGCAACAACAAACCTTATTAATCTAAGCATTTAAACTCCGTCCACCTAGGAAGAGCTTCACAAAAAGCTAGTTGTGGATCTTTATATTTTTGTCATATTTTGTTGCATTAAATAGGAAAGCATTATGCAAATTTAAATGCAGTTAGTACACTTATGTGGAATTTGAATTGGAGATATGTGCATACATTAACAAACAAACATACTGAACGTTAATATAAAATAAACAATAACTACAGAAAAAAACTAATATATACAAAGTAACTGTTATAACTGTTACTGTCATAAGAAAAAAAGTCAAAAATAAATAAATAATCTAGAATCTAGTGGCTGTGTAGTTACTATACACAGTAATGGTAGTTACAGTTACAGTGAAACTCCCATGCATGTGCAGAGGTGGCGCCTCTGTGTGTGACACAGAGGCGCCACCTGCTGGTGTGGCGGCTCACACTCATAGATTTCTCACCGGAAATGCAATTCTCTGTTCTGTCTGTGCGGGGAAGTTGGCGCGAGAGACCCAGGCAACGCTGTGTACATATAAACTTTAGCCTTAAAAATCAATACATAGTTTTCTTTCGTTTTTTTTAATCTAACGTTTGAGGAATTTTGCCATTTGTGACTTCAAACCTGCAAGAAATACCGCTCATAAAGGGGACAATGCCTCGTAGACGACAGGTAAGAACAAATGTAGGTCGCACAAGAGGGTAACGTTAGCTAGCTAAGTTAGCTCCACTCTCCGGATGGGGAGAACGCTCCACCATATTCCATTCAATAATTCGACAGTTGCCAAAACATAGAATTTGTTATGCACACGTTCAGTCCAAACAGCATTTAAGCATTGATTCTACTGTATTAGTTAGTTGTCATATATTGCTTTTGTCAACATGTTTAGTTAACGTTAAAGTAAGACAACATTAACGTAACGAGCAGCTGAACCAAATCTTAAAATTTACCATGGGTATTATTGAAATAAAACGGGGCTTTGTAGGTAGTATGTATACCGAACTTACCATAAGACTACAATATATCGTACTTTGTCAATAATATGTAAATATGCTTAGAAAGTAAAGCAACGTTAAGCGTTACATCTTAATATGCGAGGTTTGTTAATGCAGTTTGGTACCACAGTCTAGGTCTGAGAGAACGGGCTTAGCTAGCTAACATGAAGCTAACCATGATATTAGGTTGCTGAAGTGCTAACCAGACTAAATGCTTCGTATTGCAGCCACTAATATGGCTAGCAACTGTTACATTATTTGACTAACGCTAGTTTATAAAGTACTTTAACTGTTGTAGAATATAGTAGTTATCCGCAAACGTTAGTCATAGCTGTTTAACCAACTAACGTACAAGCCCAGCTAACAGCGAGCTATCAGCTGTCGGTGGCCTTTCGCTCTCAAATAATCATTACAGAGTAGCTGGATAAAACAGCGGGCAAACCCGCCTTGTTAAACAAGCATCCCGTTGTCCCAGATTTTGGAATGCTGTTTTCAGTTCTTTAAAACTGAACAGTTATTGACAATCTATTCTTATTAACTGTGCTTTGTATGACAGACCTTTATTGACATGTCTAATTTACATCACTGACACTTGCCATGGCACATCAGCTTCTACATTTTGTACCAAGATTATGGAATTTGTATAGAATGCCTCTCATTTGAGTTTTTTTCCCTGTTAGAGACATATGGTCGGGAGTGGTTCAGATGGAACTGAAGACTCAGACTCCTCTGCTGAAAGAGAACAGACCAATAGTTCAGAAAGTGATGGGAACATGCCCAAAAGACAGCGCCTCACCAGAGCCTCTACTCGCCTTAGCCAAAGCTCTCAGGGTAGGTCAACATCCTATAAATAAAATATAACGTTATTACAGTGTACTTCATCTCAGCTGTTTAGTCAACGTGGTGGTTTGACTTCTTTTGCCTTAGACACTCCAGATTTGAAGCGAACTGCGGACCATGATGAATCTCCACCATTGACGCCCACAGGAAATGCTCCCTCTTCTGAATCTGAGCTGGACATCTCCAGCCCCAATGCCTCCCATGATGAGAGCCAGGCTAAAGATCAAGCCAGCAGAGACTCCGATAAGGACCTCTCCCATCGACCCAAGCGCCGCCGCTGTCACGAGACCTACAACTTCAACATGAAATGCCCTACGCCGGGATGCAATTCACTCGGTAAAAACGCTGCCCTTATGAACGTTGTATATAAATGCTCATCAGTGGAATCCCTGATTTATTTTAATATACTGAATTTTTAGGGACATTTTGTACTATTTAAAATGTAATATTTATATTAATGTCCTCCTCTTATCAATCTTCCCAGGTCACCTTACAGGAAAACATGAACGTCATTTTGCTGTATCGGGTTGTCCTCTTTACCACAATCTCTCTGCTGATGAGTGCAAGGTGAGTGTCTTGCTTGTCTACTGTCAGCAGCTATGATGAAGATAGCCAACACTGTTTTGATATTATATGATAGTGTTAGTTGTGTTTTTGTTAGCTTTGTTGTGCTTGGCTACTCAACACGCTTGTTCTTCACCTTCCATGATTTATTTTTCTCTTCTTGATGCAGTTCTTCTAATATCTATGATATATGTACATATATTTTAGACAATGCCTTTTAGAGTGTCAACATTGAGCTACATTAATCAGTTTAATTAATCGGTATTTAATATCAGGTTCAGACACAGTCAAGAACTGTTTTTTATATTTAACTGTTTTATAGTAGGTAGTCTTATGGTTACAGACAAATTACAGAAACAAGTTAATAAGGCCTAGCAACACATGAGAAAACGTGACAGTTTGAGCTGGATCTTTGTTACAGGTGAAAGCCATCAGCCGTGAGAAACAAGAGGAGGAGGTGAAGGGGCAGGAAGAAAACAACTCACGGCATGCAACTCGTCACCAGGTACTCTCTTTTTGCAATGACTGGCATCACATTTATTATTTTTAACAGGTATCATATTGATGTTATTTATGACCGCACAACTGATAGTCTGCAGGTGGTCAGACGCATGGTCTAATTAACTGAAAATAAATGATCAAATTACAAATATAGTTGTTATAGCAGTGTTTTCCCTAGGATTTTTTTCCGGGGGGGTGGTGACTCTCCCCCAAAAAGTTGTTGAGCTACGTATGGGGAGCAGATGTGCCGCAGAATGTGTGTTTTAACTGGCCACACCAGCTGCGCACATGCGGCATAGCATTGTGTGAGTCACAGGCAAGACGGAGAGCTTTTTCCCTGGGATTGTTGTTGTTGTTTTTTGGAGCTGGCACAGTGCTGTGAAAACATCAATTCACTGTCAGCTGTTATCAGAGGATGCAGGTGAGGGAAACAAGAAATAAAAACAGAAACTCTTGAAATGAAACTGCCAATACACTTATTCGCATTCATTAAGTTGTTTCCGTTATATATCGGTAGTTTAATTTAAAAGAAATAATGAGACTTCATGTGTAAAATGGACACCTTGCGTACCCACGCAATGTAGCCAGCCCGTTAAGTTAAATTGAATTGCCTACATGTGCGAAAACAGCTTTATCTCCAACATCCGTTTTGTGTATGGAATATATAGCATAATTATATAATTTTGTCATTCTTTTAGGGTGGGCTGGGTTGTTTTGAAAGAAATGGTAGGGAAAACACTGGTAGGTTTGATATTACCATGAAAGTTAATGTGTTTCTATATGATTTTCAGACCCCAACGTCAAAACAGAGCAGATACAAAGAGCAGGTGTCTGAGATGAGGAAGGGGCGAAGCTCTGGCCTTCAGAAAGAGCAGAAAGAAAAGCACATGGTACATCACTGGCAGTTGTTCACTTGCTGCTGTGCACACACCCCATGTGTCATTATTACAACTGCCACTCAAGTGGCATGCTTATATATTGGATGGTACATCGTCTCATCTGCATTTCTCTGTCTGGTCCACAGGAGCATCGACAGACACACAGCAACACCAGAGAGCCTCTGCTGGAGAACATCACCAGTGAATATGACCTGGAGCTCTTCAGAAAAGCCCAGGCCCGTGCATCTGAAGATCTGGTAATGCTTGTTTCATATCTACATCTGTGTCTTTCTTGCATTAGTCCATGTCCATGACCTTCCACTGCTGGGATTGCTCCGGTGCCGGATATTCCACCGCATGTCCATCTTTTTATCCAGATGTCTGTTACCTTACGCTTTCTTTGTGTTGGAACTCTAAACTCTGGTGGATTTATGAGGACTCTGGTTGACTGCTTAGATCTCTGCAGGGTAGCAGACTACCTGTCCAATCTAAGTTGTCTGTTGACTAAAACAACCAGGAGGGTCTGGCGAGTCCACACAGCATTCCGGTCTGGCAATGTGCAACTACTCTTGCATTTTGTATTTAAATGTTCTTATATTTGAATTTGTTGTATAAAATTTTATTGTGAAGCACTTTGTGATTTTTATCTGTGATAGGTGTTATACAAATAAACTTTACTTACTTACTAATATTTTAGTATACTATAATTACCCTATCACACAGGTTGATGCTAAGACCAGCAGTAACACTATGTACTTGCAGGAGAAGCTGCGTATCCAGGGTCAGATCACTGAGGGCAGTAACATGATAAAGACCATCCTCTTTGGCCGCTACGAGCTGGACACCTGGTACCACTCACCCTATCCTGAGGAGTATGCACGCCTGGGGCGCCTCTACGTCTGCGAATTCTGCCTCAAGTATATGAAGAGCCAAACCATTCTCAGGCGACACATGGTGAGAGTCAATGACTGAAGTCTTCCAATTATTGTTTTGCCAAATACATTTTTTTTCTTTTTCTTCTTGAGATATCTACTGCTTGAAAGAGTCTGATATCTGACCAACTCACTGATAGTTCATAAACGCTAAGTTAAAAATGTCTGGGATGTTAAAATAGACTGGGTCCTCCATAAGAGAAAATATGAATTTAAGTTTATTAGAAAACAATTCTCTTCCCCGGACATTTGCATATGGAATTGTTTTTTTTCATATCATGCCTATCAACACTTTATTATTCAAATATGTATTTAATGTATGTGTTTGTATTCCTGAGTACTTAGGTAATGGCATTGTTGTGTGTTTTTATTATGTGTCTTTTCAGGCCAAGTGTGTGTGGAAGCATCCTCCAGGAGACGAGGTGTACAGAAAGGGGGGTATATCTGTGTTTGAAGTAGATGGCAAAAAGAACAAGGTAGGAACACACTTTAAACTCTTTACTCCCTCTGGTTTTGTCAATATTTTGAGATTGGTTACACAGACATCTTTAAAGCAAGCATCACAGACAGTGATTTGATCTTACTAATAATAAGTGGCATTTTCTCCCCAGATCTACTGCCAGAACCTGTGTTTACTCGCCAAGCTCTTCTTGGACCACAAAACGCTGTACTACGACGTAGAGCCGTTTCTCTTCTACGTTATGACTGAGGCCGACAACACCGGCTGCCATTTAGTGGGATACTTTTCCAAGGTAAAATGAAGAACAAGTTTATATTTATGCTGTCTATAAACAGTGTACAAGAATTAAATATTGTATAAACTAAATTCCTGTATACAGTAGTAACTGGAATGTTTTTATTTTTTTATTTCAGGAGAAGAATTCCTTCCTCAACTACAACGTATCCTGTATCCTGACAATGCCACAGTATATGAGGCAGGGCTTTGGCAAGATGCTCATTGACTTCAGTATGTATATATTCACTTTTCTTCTCTCTCATTTTATCAATTGTCTACTTTGCCAAAATGATTCAAATGAGTCTTGACTGTCCTAGTCAGTAGGAGTACTCCAGATGTATTTCCATGCTAGAAAAAAAAGACAACGGTAAAATATTTGAACACTAAAACCTCAAAATTAAAGATTGAGCCATATGAAGGAAAAAATATTTTACTCTCAATTCAGTTCTTGCTTAGTTAATGTCTAATATAAGCTTCAATTATGTACTATTTATCCAGGAACTGTTTCAATAGATTGCAGTACTAGCATTAGCGGAAGCACATTATGCAGTTTGTATGTAGATTTATGAGGTATCATAAATCAATATTATTTTAATAGACTGAAATATGTATTTTTAATGTAATAGGTTTTTTTTCTTCTTTCAAACTGATCTTTGTGACTGCCCTGTGTGCTTTGTCTAGGCTACCTGCTGTCCAAAGTGGAGGAGAAGGTGGGCTCTCCCGAGAGGCCTCTGTCTGACCTGGGCCTCATCAGTTACCGTAGCTACTGGAAGGAAGTGTTACTCAGATACATGTACAATTTCCAGGGCAAGGAAATCTCCATCAAAGGTGAATGAGAACGGCAAGCAGGTTGCCCACTAGGGGTGGGAATCACCAGACGCCTCCCAATACGATGTCATCACGATACTTATGGCACAATACGATATTATTGCGATTTGAAACATATTGCAATATTCTGCGATATATTGCAATTTATTCCCTTTTTTCCCAACTTCTAATTTTTCCCTATTTCAAATGATGGGAAAAGGAAACTTTGTCAACATATGTTTTATCTAAAAAGATACATTTCGAAGATACAGTTTGATTATCTCACTTCAATTTTTATTGCTGCAAAATGGGATTGTCATGTAGACAAACTGACCAACATATATATAATAAAAGATCAATACTTGGAGCCTGTGTATCAATACAGTATTGCCACTGAAAATGTCGCAATACTGTGCTATATCGATTTTATTTATTTTTTTATTTTTTTCTTCTTTTCCCCCCACCTCTATTGCCCACTTGCCTTCCTCTCCCAGTGTTCAGTTAAAATCCAAAATGTGTTCACAACATGCAACGTTTGGCTTGGTTGAGAAAGGTTTATTAACACATGACAAGATTTTTTTTTAACAGGAAGTACACATACATGCATACACCAATCATATTCACTGATGTAATATTTGTTGATGCACAGAGATCAGTCAGGAAACGGCTGTCAATCCGGTGGACATAGTGAGCACCCTGCAGTCCCTTCAGATGCTGAAGTATTGGAAGGGAAAGCACTTGGTGTTAAAGCGACAGGTAAGATGTCGGCCCTTTGGCCTCTGTAGTGTCTGTGGTTTTTTTTTTTTTCTTCCTGTTGAAGTTTATTATCTCTCTAAATATTATTTTGACAATGCGTAAAAGAGATTATGTTGACAGAATTCTCATTTCTGACTGAAGAGTTAAATGTTCAATACTTTAACATATTCCTCCAGTCAAACAAGTCATTTAAGGATGGACATGAGATTCACTTTTTCTCAAGTTGCTTTGTAAAACTGTGGTAAATTCTGGACCTCAAATTTCAAGATGTGTAATGATTATCAATTTTTCATATTTTTTTTTTATTAATCCATATAGCCCAGTCCTAATGTGTTTTTTTTTTTTTTTTTTTTTTACCTGTTGAAAGATGACCGTAATGCAGCTTCACTTAGATGTAATGATTGTATTTGACAGTTTGTGATTTTGTTCTCCCTCTCCTAGGACCTGATTGATGAGTGGAGAGCGAAGGAGATCAAGCGAGGCAATAGCAACAAAACCATCGACCCAAGCTCACTAAAATGGACTCCTCCCAAAGGGACATAAGCACTAAGATCCTCAGGCTACTGAATCAACTCGACTCAGCCTCACCAGCCACACGTAGCCTAGACCTTCCAACTGTCAATAAAGACCAGTGTTGATTCTTTCCTTCAGGATTTTACCCCCTTTTTATTTCTCTCACTAAACTTTTTTTTTTTTTTTTTTTTTTTACTTTTATATTTTACTTTCATTTAGATTTTAAGCACCTTGCTTTCCAAGTCCACTGATTCTTGACTTAAACATTGTCAAACAATAAATAGTAGAGCATCTCTTTGTCCCATTTGTTAAGAAAGTTGCCTACAATACTAAGCTTTGAATGTTAAATGGTTAACGGTCCACTGTGGTGGAAAACAGGATTGTTTTGCTTTGCTTATGCAAAAAAAATAAAATAATGCCTACATCTAGCAGCATTATTTTTTATTTCATTCAAGAAAAGTGCGTTATGAAGTTGTTAATGTTTGGGCTTAATACAATAATTGTTAGCATGGATTGAAATCGTAACAAGAGTGTATTTTGAGGAGTATGATGTATGGTAACGTCTTTGGTTGGTGTAAAATTGTATAGATCATAAAAATGTGTACTTTTTTTTTTTTCTAGCTCCATCAATACAGGATTTGGAACCATTCCTCTGATGAACCTGCCAAATAATGGAATCATAAATATAAAAATAAAGAATGCAGACAACAATGCCACTGTAAGAATGCACATAGAAATAAAACAACCTCAGGTTTTTTTACTGTTACAATCATACCTTGCTTGTGTGGTTTCTCCGAAACATCGATCGCAGTGGTTGTTGCAGATGGAAATATTCTGGTTAACGATTCTGTAATAAACAGACAGCATTTTAGCTCAACGTTTTAATGGGACTGTCTTTGCCTTGTACTTTTAATCATGGTTGTTAAATGTGTATTAGCAATTCAATATTTTTTAAATCAATAAAGCTGCTTTGATATTTTGAAATTAGATGTGTGTTGGTATTGGTGCTTACTGCCACTGGAAATGCTTCTACCCATCAGACCCACAAACATCTCTCCTTTGTTTCCTACAAATGTGAGATTTGATTATTTAAATACAGAATTGAATCAGCTGTCCGATTGTGCTAGTCATGCTTTTTCAAAGACATATTTGCAGTTAAGAGAGGATTGCTACTTTTTAAGCAGCATAACATTTTGCAGTGTGAAAGCGACATCGAGCTACTTACGTCTGTCTACTTTAAAAGGCTTCCTTATACCTGTGAGGGATACAAAGAAACGAAAGTTACCAATGTATTTAAAGTCATGTGCCAGTCTTTTCATATTCATTACCACAGACATATAAAGTATAATGAGCCCTAGAAAAGAATCCATTTTTAAAAATGTGTTTTTTAATGCAGAGATGAGGTGAGACACCACCTGAGCGTTTCCCCATGAGTCCATAGAAGCGGAGGGCTTTAGATCTTTTCATCAGACTGTCCATCGGGGGGGTCAGACCTGCCTCCAGTGACCCTTCCTGCCACAAAAATCCATGACACTTTAATATAACCGAGCATGTAAAATACATTAAGTCCTGGTTGTTTTCTCCCTCATTTCTGATTACAACATTAAATCAAGAATGCTCACCTGCCAGTCTTTAGATAACCCTCTCTCCTCTTCCACACTAGAAGACAGTGCCTGATAGGTTTGCACCAAAGCACACAAAGTCACAACAACGAGCTGGATCTTCCAGTTATCCATTTCTTGGTCTGGCAGGAAATGCTTTGCGTCCGTATGTCTTTAATCAAAAGAGAGAAAAAGCTTAACAGAAACAGAAAAACTATGTTGCACAGATGTGAGTCTGTGTCATTCTGTCTGCCCCAACTGTATCTAGGCTCCATTTATACCTCTACACCCCATGCTGCCAGAACCCTCCCCTCCAAAACATAATTATGCATTGCATTTGGAAACTTCCAGATTTGCTATATGCAAAATAGAAAAATAACAAGGTCTATTTTTCACCTTAAGTATTTAGTATTTTGCAGCCGTTTCACATTAAATATCTGATTGATCAAAGCTTATTTTGAATTGAATGTATATTTCTTCAGTTGTTCAACAGTTGGAACTAATGTGCCATCTAAAGTTATACAAGCAGTGTTCAATTCTAAGAAAACCCCCACATGTTCAATACTATTAAAGCTTTATTATTTACATTTGAGATAGTCACCTTTCATTTCCATTTTTATTAGACATCAGGATTACTATTGGTCTAAAAATATCCTTGTGATGTGCACATGCTTCTTTGATATCACTGATGAGGAGGAGGAGGAAGGCAGGACATGCAGGCGCGTCAGGTCTTTGCCCGATGCTTCGCAAATACAACCATCTGCTCTGAAGGGGGGTGCTTTATTGGTTAGCCAATTGACTTGGCAGCTTGTTTCTGGGTTTATTAAACAAGAGGACAACACACATGTGACCTCTGACCTCAGATGAGTATCAATTTAAAAAGACTAAAATCCTGAAGGTTGTAAGTAACATTGATGGTCAAAAAGTGTGTGAAATATGTTGCACATCATAACCATAAATAAATGGACATGTGTCAACGTGTGCAACATTTTGATCATGTATTTTGTTAGCGTGTCATTTATTTTTGATCTCCTGATTACATTGTTATTGAACCTTTTCCATGTGATGGTATACATGCCATTACAAAACAAAACTAATAAATTAAAAAAGTTTATGGATTTTTGGAATTCTATGAATCGATTTTGAATCTGTAGAGCTTGAATCTCAACACAAATTTGAATCGTTTTTTTTTTTTGTTACACACCCCTACTAATTTAGCCATTTAAAGGTCCTATTGTTATGAAGGGTGAGTTCTTTTTTCAACACTCTGGCCATAGACATTTCTGGAGAGGCAATTACTTGACAATCCGTGTGCTGTAAGGACACCCACTTGAAACAAAGATGACACACATCAAATGCTTTGATCCATGCGCAGGTGCTTCTTAAAGCAAGAAAAGCCCGGGACAATTAGACCTGAAAGGCAATTACACCTGAACAGCCCCTTGTTTGCACACAGTCTACTCTAACCCACAGCTAACGTGAATGCTGAATCAAAAGAAATCAGAGGCCCAACATTTGCATATGAAATGGTTTAGTCACAAAGAGCCCCCGTAACGACAGAACACTGTATTTCCATGAGACGCAACAGGGCAGCAGTTGCGGACGCCATTTCAGGGTTTGCACTGCTCACTGCTGGTAACTCAGTGTCGTGTGTTGAGTCTGGTGTTAACCTCTGATACATTTCACCTTCAAATGCATCACTTTTTAAGGGTTTTTAGTATAGAGTATTTCAAGTAATGCACAACAAGTACTGTATAATCATGGGCATGGGTCCTCTTTAGAGAGCTTTAATTCAGATGAGACAAAAAATATGTCACCTTGATTGCTGTGGATTACCTTCTTACATTTGCGTCACGGCCAACCTGGTTTCTGTGACTGATGTAACAAAGATCAAGTGTAATTTCTTTTCATACATCTTTGGAGCATGCATGTTTGAAGAGATGAACTGTGCTTTATTTTCACTGGGAGAGACTTGTCCATAGAGACGACATCATGCGTCACTGTAACATACTGTTATTGTTTTTTTTTATTGAGGAACTCTTATTTCCCCTGCTGCCGTACAGTTCTTAATTAAAACAAGAACAGGCAATCCTCTGTCTGGGGATGGTTTTGAAATGTTGACTTAGACAACGTTAACATCAAGTCCGGGTTTTAAAGGTGCACTGCACAGATTTTAGACACAAAGTTCAGTTTACTCATTATGAGGAGGACTGCTAAAAATGTTTTTAATTATTTCATGGGGACTTTTATGCCTTTATTGGATACCTGATAGTAGAGAGATAACAGGAAATGAGGGGAGATTTGGGGACTGACACACAGCAACGGTCCCCAGGCGGACACAAACCAGGGATGTTGTAATTTATGTTGTTTAGGTTGATGTCTTACTGTAACCCCTGGGCCACCAGGGCTCCCCAAAAATGGACTGCAATACAAACTTAGGGTGTCGAGTTTAAAAGTATTGAGCATTTAGGAGGTAGAGGCGTACTAAAGAAATATTCTCCTGAGTTGAAGTGAAGGAAGCATAATGCTGGAACACCACCCATACAAGTCAGGATATCTTGGCCTCTGCTGCTTGATCATTTTTAAAAGTCTGTCTCTTGTGAGTCCTTTATCTTTATGTTTGATAAAGTGCTGTAGGCTCCTTAACGGGCGGAGTATCCCTTTGATGCAGGTTTCAAATGGTGAATTCCAGATTTCTGGGGAAATCCTCTGATTTATCTTATCTATCAATCAATAGTGTTCAAACATCTTTCATGGACTTAGAGACTTTTAAGTCTAGAGGCTTGACGCTCTAATACAGCTGTGACTATTGTCTCTGTTATTGCCACTAAAACGCATGCGGTTAAAGTAGGAAATTACAGTTACTCACATTACTTTAACAATGTTATTTTGAGTATTTTTTAATACATGGTAATAATATATAGGCCTACATATGGAATCCATTACAGAGTAAAAACAATAGTCATATGAAAAATGATCAACTGTGTGAGAATGGAACAAAACATTGAAGATTAAGCAGCAGGGGACATAGAGTCATAGAGCAGAAGCTGACACTCGGCTGAACACAGTTCAGAGTGTAGGGCTACGGTCATAGACTGTTAATAATATCTAATATACAGTCTATGCCTACGGTATATTCATGGCTTATGAAAAATCCATGGTTCACTGGCGGCCTCTACTGGAGAGCGGTGCGGAGTAATACACATTCTATGATTAATATACAGTCTATGATTAATATACAGTCTATGATCAATAAACAGTCTATGGGTCTCATCCGGGTCGGGGTTAGAACTTAGTGAACAGTGTCAATGAACAACAATGCAATCAAATCCAGGAGTACGTTCATGGTAAATGGTTAGCATTACGGTACCTCGGTATAGTTTAAAAAGGTGCATACACTACTCACTGATTTAATGCGACACCCAGCTAGCAGGCTAACACACCCACATGTTGCATCGCCAACAGGTGCATGCTGGTCTAGCTAAATGCTGAAACGTTCACGGTGGACCCAATACAGCCATAGAAGGCCTCTCCAGGGTTGACTTCTGATTCTTTGAGGAACTTTGACCGTCGGTGAGGTCTGAGGCCTTCCTGCTGTGTGACTGCAGAGCTCATTAAGACGCACAGGTGGGACAGGCTGGACGGACTACTGGGACGGATGTTCGCCCTGAGGACAAACGAGCAGAAAGGACGCCACTTCACTTTGGCGACGTTCAGACAGGTGAGTACAACGAACTCTAACTAACTTCGCGTGTGTGTGTGTGTGTGTGTGTGTGTGTGTGCGTGTGTGCGTGTGTGCGCGTGTGTGCGTGTGTGTGCGTGCGCGCGCGTGCGCGGTACAAAGCGAAGCACTCGAGTAGGGAACGTTCCCAAGACGTTAAAGCAACTTCCTTCAGGGAACGTTCCCGCAACCAAAAACAAACGTTCCCAGAACGAAGAATTGTTAGCTGGGTCTCTCCTTTGTTGTGTTGTATGGGCTGTAAGTGCTGTGGAGTTTATATGGTTAAATACATGTCCATGTTGTTTGTCTTGGCGATGTTTTGTTCTGCTGTTGATGTTATAAGTACATGGCTTAGTATTGCTTGTACCCGCCGTGGTGTCCACAGCTCTTTTCTTATGATGATCTTTTCTGGTTAATTATACAGAGGAAGGCAATTTCTTTTATTTATAATTGCCCAGTTGTTTGCACAGACTGCAATGTTGCGTCTATATAAATTGAATTGTTGCTGCTGTTGTTCCACTTGTGTTGACATTTAATGCATTTTTTTTTTGTAGCCTTAATGTTTTTTTTTTTTCATTTAACAGTAGTTTCATATATCCCTTTGTTTACTCAGAGCACATTTTAACCGATCTACATTTTGCACAACTAATTTTAATAGTACTTTTACTTGAGTACAATATTCATCTACTCTTTTCACTTCTGCTGAAAACCATATATAATGATCATTACCAGGCATGGTAACTGAACATGACATATACAATAGGCCTGCACAGTATCTGCACATCTTTTCTGTCTGAAAACCATCAATTTTCTCTTCATGTCAGTCCTGCCAACATATGGCGGTTAGTAAATGCCACCATATTGTCAATTTACAAGAATCACTCCTTTTCTTATATAACTGTTACATGAATCAGTCTTTGAATGAACTAAATATTTTTTTTTATTTATTCCTCACCTAAGAGAAGATGCAGATAAATACAGATTAATAACACAAGATGGCAGTCGAGGATGACTCATTGTTAGAGTTGAGGATCATAATCTCCTGTTGACAGATACTGTGTTGTCAGATGAGTCCAGCCATACAGATGTTGCATGGCGTTGAGTTAAGACTAAAGGCTTGGTATCACCAGCTTGTAGTCTGACAGAGCGGCTTCAAGGCTGGCTGTTAAACCAGCTAGATCTACATCTATGTATCTTGCTGGTGGTGCAGTGGATCTGACACATGTGGGAGATCGGGGTTTGATTCTCACTGCAATACATTAGCCAATAATCCCTAGTTGCTCCAGAGGCATAATGACGTCACTTTGGCTTTGGCTTATGACATGTAAATGTAATTAATAATATAATAATGTAATGATTAAGTGGTTTCTACTGGAGCTGGTCAGTCAAGTAAAGAAAGGTGACAATGGGTAGCCATTGTACTATGTAAATATACTGTAAATACAGTTTACTATTTATTCTCTTTACTTATATTTTGTTTATCTGTGTCTTGTATTTTCCTCCCTGTCGTTTACTGCTGCAACAGTGTCCATTTGATGGATTTGGAATCTTGAATTAAAGAGTTTAACACACTTGTTATAAGGCACATAAAAATATAAATATAAAAGATGCATTGTTCAATCAGAAAATGTCCTTTTGTAAAAGTCCTGAATTACCTTTCACCCGTGCATTAATTTTTTCCCCAATGAGTTTCAGTTTTTTTGGAATCCAGGTATGATTGTAGGTTTACCTACTCTAGCCTTGTGATAAGATACATCCTGCAGGTGGCAGTGTTGTCTAACAGATAAAATCAAAGCACCAAAACCTGCAGTGCCACCAAAATGTTGCCCCTTGGTTTCACTCCATATATCTTAAGGGGACTTTAAAGTCTTCATGATGAATTTGTTGTCTTTATACTTGGCTGACATAAAAAAAAGAGAGAATGTGCAAGTACTGCCTTGGTCAGGGACAATGTGACACATATTATGATGTCTCTTTGATTTTTATGGTTCATCAGTTTTAAATTTGAAACATTGAAGTGTCAGCATTCAGTGTTTAACCACCACAAAGAAATCTGGATATTTGTTGTTGCA
Organism: Percina caprodes; assembly: GCA_013375575.1. Classification (NCBI taxonomy): domain Eukaryota; kingdom Metazoa; phylum Chordata; class Actinopteri; order Perciformes; family Percidae; genus Percina; species Percina caprodes. The sequence continues at coordinate 49,332 of JABXJD010001480.1, forward strand.
CACAGTGAACTGGTGGCATTCTTACTGTGTTTAATGAATACTCGATAAAAACCCATGTTTGCTGTAAAAAGCTAGTTTTGCATAAATCAAGAATAAGTTGGGACTTTGTGTGATGACATCTGCTCAGACCACGATGTAAATAACCACAAAATGCTTTCAGTTTCGGAAAAAAACATTCAAAATTGGCATCCCCCTATCACGAAGAAGTGATTCTGCTCTGCTAATTATTCTAGATCCACAGCACAATTTCTGAACAATCAAAGGTAAATATATAATCTACAAAAAAAAATACATTTGTTTTGAGATGTATCGCAACAATGTATTATCATGTTTTCATGTTGAAGGATAAAACACTAGAATAGATCAGACATTGTATGACAAAGATTCCATCCTTTCAATGGGAGGAGGTACAGCCGAGTATACATGCAACTGTAAATTATAATAGGAGTTTTCACTGTTGCCTGAATGCATCCTAACTCTCTTGTTCCTTAAGTTGTTTTTCCCGTTTGGTGCCCTGTTGCACTTTAGTGTGGTTTCTTCAGAGAAGCATACAGTTTGGCTCTTCAAGGCTCTTTAAAAATGAAATATTACTGTCTGCCTTTGCATGCTCAGACTGGGGACTTCAGGCTGGTACTGTGGGGATTCTGTCTCTATGTGTTTAACAGTGTGAGACAGGCTGGTTTCATGGGATTGGCGCACCAGTCATGAACCAAAAGCAGTATGGAAGTGTATTTTGTGTGTTTATGTGTTTGCATCTGGCCACCAAACACCACACTAACGCTATATCAGAAATCCAGTGCTTGGACATGCTCGATGGCACACAGGCTCCAGTGCAAACACGCAGTAAACAGAGGATGCATGTTACTGTTCTGGCAAATTGATAAGATTTTTTTCATTGCTTGTCATAGTTTCATCATGGCATTTTTCTAGTTTGATATTTGCATATTGAAACCAAGTGTCATTATAGGTTAGGTTAGCTTCTCACACTAGTGTCAGTTGCTACTAGGCAGTTACTAAGCAATTAGTTGAAGAAAATGATTACTTACTATAAAAACATACTTCAACCTGCAGGTTCTTTTAAATCAATGCTGAAGACCTTTCTTTTTGATGTTGCCTTTCTTTAAATGATGTTCATTTTTTTTAATGTTTAATTTCTTATACTGCACTGTAACTTTTATTCCTGTGTTTTATCTGTTTTTAATTTTTATTTTTAACCGTTTATTCTATGTTTTATCTGTTTTAATTTTTTTAACTTTTTATTTATTTTTAACTATTTTTGTGTAAAGCACTTTGAATTGCCCTGTTGCTGAAATGTGCTCTACAAATAAAGCTGCCTTGCCTTGCCTTCAAAGCTGAACTATAGACCTACTTCTGCAAAAAGAGGTTTTGTTTCTGTTGGGTTTATCTGTTTGGTGTAGCATGGGCCAAGGAAGAATCTATTAAATTTTTAGATGTGATCCGAATCAGGGGCAGACACAGAAATTATCTTTTTCTTTCGTTAACATTGTGAGATAGGGCATAGGGGACTCCATTGGAATCCCGCGGGACAACACAAATCTTGTGGTTGAGTGCAGATGTGAGTCGCGCATGCGTCACTTTGCAACAAGTAGCATGCAAGATGCTAACAAAAGACATCAGTAATGTCGATACAGTAAAAATATACCTACTTAATGAAGTTCGTTCACTGCTGGCTACAACTTAGCAATCAAAAACAACAAATGTTGTTAGTTGAATGGCGTTTTGAGCTAACGTTAGCAATCAAACAATCATAGATAGCTAAAACAATTTAGAAATTATTCCCAATATTTCCCTATTATTGTTTGTAATGAGAAGTTTTTTATTTCACAAATTTCAATTTGACACGTTTAAATCGGAGCATGCGCGACTCAAATCTGCCCTCGACTCACATCGGGGAGTGACAACCGTTTCGAAAACCATAACAATAAAGTAACCTGAACTCTGTTTAAAAAAAATAAGGAAATAACAAGTAAAATGAGAATCCAGCGCCAATTATCAACCAAATGTATACTGATAAAGTTAGATTCAGACAGAGAGAGACCTTTTCTGAATCTGCATCTCGTGTAATTCGGCAAACACATAATCCACCAAAGAGCACATGTTAACATATTATTTTATTCTATCCAGGCATTCACCCCTCTTCTCTCCACACACAACCACGTTTCTTATTATCGTGAAACGGACAGAAAGGAAAAGCAGCCGGCAAGAGCAACATTCTCTTTACAAACACAGCTTCGGCAAAACACAGTGCTTGCTACAGTTACCGTGGTGTCTCCCTGATTTTAGCAGCTTTTCCCATCATCCACTTGATGTGCTTGGCCATGCTTGATGGCACACTGAGTGGGCTCCAGTGTAAGTACACTGTAAAAAACGGTTGTTAGATAATAAAGGCATCCCCCCCCCACCACCACCACCCTCGCTCGCTTACACACTCAGAAGTCGGCAGGTTGTTTGGATATCTTATCGCAGTGGTCATGCTTTTTTGAAAGATATGTCAGGTGACAGAGGTTCACTGGAACTTCCTCAAACACTTGAGAGGCCTGTGGTAAAAGCAGCTGGTTCTTGGCTTTGAAGTTATTCCAAATCTCTGTGAGATGTTTCAGTGTTACCTATGAGGAGATGCTCAGTAAAACACCATAATGTCCTCCGTGTTGGTGGACATTGTTCTGGCAAATTGTCAATAAGAATTTTTTTCATTGCTTGTCATAGTGTCATCATGGCCTTTTTCTAGTTTGGTATTTGCATATTGGTATACTGAATATTTTTAGAAAAGTGTTTTTTACAAAGTATTGCATTAGGTGACCTTTAGTTATTTATTACCTTATTCATGTTTGACCAAATGTACTGATAAAGTTTTATTCACCCCCTTTTCTGAATCTGTCCAAGCATCTCCTGTAATTCACATAATCCCCCAAAGAGCATGTGAAACCCTCCTGTTGTCCTCGGGTCAAATTTGACCCATTTTCAATAGAATGACAAGGATGGTTCCGTACAACGCTCTTTACAAGTAAAATGTTCAGTTCACTACTTTCATTTAATTTGGGCGTTTCATTCAATTTGATAACATTTGAAGAAAATAATTGATAAAATGTTGAATAAAGTGACAAAATTGTTGGAAAAAAATTCAAAAATGTGGGGAAAAAAATCCATCAGAAAGTGACAAAAAATGTGGGGGAACAAATCGACAAAAACGTCAAGAAAGAACATCAAAATGTTAAAAAAAAAGTTTCAATTTTGACCCAGAAAAACAATGTTACATGTTTGACAAGAAGACAACACAGGGGTTAAGTATTGTTTTTACCCTTCTTCTCTCCACACACGTGTTTCTCATTAAAGGTGCACTATGAGTTCCTGCATGGTTTCAGTGCGATTTCATTTTTGTCTCAAATCGTAGGCCTTTCTCCTTGATCCACTAGCTGCCTGCGTCCTGAGTACACTGTGAAAAAGCAAACCACGTTCCTGCCAATCCCAGAAAAGATGGCTGGGGAAGGGGGTGGAGGTTAGTGCAACACTTGTCGGTGATTGGTTGGAATGTGGTTTGTTGTATTTTGGTGCACAGCCTGTGTTCCTATAGTGTTTGACATTTACGAGCCCTGTGAGAACAGGCTTTTTCACAGTGTATTCAGGGGCCAGGCAGCTATCGGTTCAAGGAGAGATGCCTTCAATTTGAGACAAAAATGAAATCTCGCTGAAACCATTAAGGAAGCAGTCCGGCTAGAGAAACATGAAACATTTAGCCTGTATTCAAATGAAATTACATTATTATTGGCAGTAACATTTTGGCTTAAAGGAATAGTGTGGCATTTTGAGAATACCCTTTTTGCTCTCAGGCGGAGGGTTAAATAAAGAACAGTTTTCCCCTGTTTCCTGTCTTTGTGCTAAGCTAAATTTCCCGGCTGTGGATTGTAGGTTCATATTTTGCGTACAAACATGAGTGATATCAATATTCTCATCTAAATCTGGGCAACAAAGCAAATATATAAGTATCTTCCAAGATGTCCTTCATCATCAATATGTTGAATCCCTCTGTCGCAGTATGATCGTTTGTTGTTTTTTCTGAGCCTCATTACAGTGCTCATCTGTTGGTTCTTAGGTCAGAGCCCACAGGTCCCCGGAGGCCCATTATTGACCCTGTTAGTGATGTTCTTGTTTGCTGGGCTCTTGTGGCTTCTTCGACACTCAGCTTATGGCGAGGCCTCGTTTGGTCAGATGTGCTTACTTTGTCGGGGAGCCATCCGCCAATTCATTCCCAAAGCCTCAGAGGTTCAAAAGCCAAGTGCATAATTGCATCTTAAATCAATCTCCAAATTTCGTGGTATCCGAGCTGCAAACAGTTGGCCTGGAATCGTTTGTTCACAAGGAATGGCTGTCCATGGTATATACAGTCACAGGAAATACTACATTATGCTAGAGAAAATATCATTTGAATCAGAGAAGATATGTTCAAAGATGGGCTTGTGGTTTACATACAATGTACATTAAGCTTGGTCCAATTCACACCTCTTTTCTTTTTTTTTTTTTTCTTCAACCTTTTTGGGTATCATTGTGTTTTTGTGGTTCTGATGGTTAGACAGGCCACACAGCTAGAACTGTGTACCAGCTCTGCAGTAGAGTTTTTCCAATAAACTACAGTCAGCTGTGTGTGTGTGTGTGTGTGTGTGTGTGTGTGTGTGTGTGTGTGTGTGTGTGTGTGTGTGTGTGTGTGTGTGTGTGTGTGTGTGTGTGTGTGTGTGTGTGTGTGTGTGTGTGTGTGTGTGTGTGTGTGTGTGTGTGTGTGTGTGTGTGTAGAGGCAGACAGTGTGGTTGCAGCAGTTTTGCTTAAAGAAATAGACGGGACTCATCTCCACCTTAATAACAGCTCCTCTCTCCACAACACACACTTTGATGCCAGGGGCTTTACGAGTTCTGTTTAATGCACACCTTCCTGCTTGCTGCTTCTCCCTGTTTCTCTCTTTTGAGTTTTCTGTCTATTTTATTCTCCCTCCCTATCTCCCTCCTTGTGTCTCTCTCTTTCTGTATCTTCACTCCTCCTCCTTCTCCTCTCCCTGCTGTATTTGCAGGCAGCTTTAGTGCCAGACACCCTGAGGCAGCGGTAGCGCCAGCGAGTCTTCCCACCTCTGTTTTTGTGGTGGGAGATGACATGTTGAAGCTTTGAAGGGCTGGAGAAGGGAGGGAGAGGGGGAGGGAACGGGAAGGGAGGGAGGGAGGGAGGGAAGGAGGGAGCACATCACTCGGCGCGGAGGAAAAGCAAGGGACCCAGAGAGAATGTCATGTGGCCTGCAGTCTGCCCAGATATTCTCTTTCTCGGGCTGTCTATGTGGGTAGGCAGGAATGGCGACAGGAAGCAACCCCTCCCCCACCCCCAATACTCCTCCTCCTTCCTCCCTTCATCCTCTCCTACCCTCCTTCAGCTCTTCACTCACTCAGTCACTCACTCCTCATGTCTTCCCGCTCCACCACCTCCTTTTTCCTCTTCCCCATCCCACCTTCCAGCCCTCCGCTCATTATTCTTCTCTCCCCTCTCTGGGCCCAGTTTCTGTTGTCTGCCGCCCTCACCCACAGGCGTGCCCGTGCATCATAACTCTCTCGGTGTTGAAGTGTGCTGAGGTGTGTTAAGGTGTAAACTGTGAGTGAGTAACAGACAAAACATGTTTGATTTCAGATCCTCAGGCAGACCTCATCTCATCTGAGAAAGGAAAACAGCAGTACTTTTCCAAAAAATGTAGTTCTACATAAACACTGTGTATACATATACTTCATATTAGGGCTGAACAATATGTGTTTTATTTTTTCGTCATTGTGATATCAACAAGCGCAATAACCATAGCGAAACGCTGCAAAATATCCCGAAAAAAACCTCTGAAATTCTTTGTGTTAGTTGAAAGAAAATATCATCAGAAAACTGCACTTGAACATGTAGCTGTCAATTTTTTTTAATTTCATCAAGCAATTCCTTGTATTTTTGCAGAATATTGAAAGCAGCCACTGAGTAAACTTAGTAATATCGTCATTGTGATATTCAACAATGTTATGGCATATTTTCCTCATATCGTGCAGCCCTACTTCATAATATGTTGCATACCATTTTTAATGCAGGCCTGTGCCACTACAGTAACTTGTAAATGCCTTTTACAAACACTCGAGATAGAACATAAAAATATATTATAAAATACCTTGAAATGGCTGGTCTCGCAGGTATTAAACTGTTTATATTTCCACTGGAGGAATGCTGGGTTTGTGTACTAATTTGTGTATCAGAGCAGAGGGACTAGCACTGATGGAGACAGGATGGGGCCCACATAGCATTGATTAAACACCCCGTCCGATATGCTCTGTTGAATGTATGGGACATCGTCTCCCCTCTGTTTGGCTCACAGAGAAAACACTGGGATTCTTCCCAGTCAAGCAAGTAAAATGATGAAAGGAAAGTAGAAGTCTCCACCAGGGATATAAAAAAGGTTTTTCACTGTCTTTGATATTGGCCTCTGATGGTACTTCAACCATACCTGCTTTATTTTATGTGGCTGCCTTCTCACCTGTGTACTTTCAAAGCAAGTGCACATAAGTCACACATTGTAAAGCACCCTCTAAAACAGACAGGGACTTTTTAGGGGGGTATTTTTCAAAGTAGAGACAGAAGATATATTGTGTGCTACCCAAAGCCAATTTTTATGTTATCCTGAATTAGTGTGTGGGTTGGTTCAATCTTATTCGGCTACTTTCAGATCAACAACGACAACACAAGATCAGTCGCAGGCAAATTGCCTGAAAATGAAAACAAAAGAGTCAGTTGCCTCTTTTGGCTTGGGTGAGCTCACTAAAAGCCGTGTCTGCAGTATGTGTGTTTGTGCACGTGCGTTTGTGTCACCGACCCTATGACATAGTATTTGTGTCTGCGTGTGTTTGCAGGGGTTGTAGCACTGCAGGCCAGTTTGATATTTCAAGTCATTACCAGCGTCAGAAAGGGAAGAGATTACAGGGTACAGCAGCAAAAACACACACTATTAGCAAGACAAGGTGTTATTATGCCTCTGGTGTCAGGTGAGATCAGGTCAGAGCAACTAGTCTGTGTCATGCTTACAATTGCTGGATCAGCATGCTTACACAGTAGCAAGTGAGTAATACAAACACATTAACTAAGAGGCAATGGTTTAAATCTTTTCTGTGATTCTCTGCTTTGTATTTTGATAATCCGAGACTTTGTCAAACAAGTTCTTGATCTTAAAGTAAAATATTCTGTAAAGTAATACATGGAATTTGATACAACATGACATTTTCAAACATCTGGTTGTGTTACATGTCATCACATTGCAACATATAATCCCAGTATTGTTTGGATAGAGTCACAAACTAATGTTACAGTGCAGTTTTTTTTTCTTTCACTTTCAGATTTTCTCAGAGAAGAATTCTTCCTTTTACAGTAAGTGTGTTAAAAGCATTAAGAAAACGCTCACAGCCGCAAATGTGGATGAGCACATAAATTTCGCCTGCCGCTTTTCCCCCTTCCGTCTTTCTTGTTGCGTCTAAATTTTCCATGCCTGCCTGGCCTCCCTACTGCTGAGAGTGCTGTTCCTCGAAGCCGCAGTGTATTTTGAAGCAAGGTCGGGAGAAAGCCAGAGGCTCCAAAACCAGGCACAAGACTCCCAATGTTCCACTGTTTGGCTTGCTCTTGGCACCGGCTCCTGACCAGAGAGGTCTAGCTAGCCACAGCCACTCTGTGTGTGTATGTGTGTGCTTGTGTGTGAACATATATAGCCCTCCCCCCTCCTAACTTCTAAGCCTATATAGAAATAGCTTTGGTTGACTCATTTATGGCCTCCCCCACATAGAAACCGTACCTAGGTGTGAGTCAGAGAGTCTCAAGCACAGTTTCTTTTGGAAGAATGTTTGTTATAAACCCCAATCCTTAGCCCTCTCATATACTCACAGTCCCCCCATTAGTGCAGTCTACATGAAACTGAAGCGGAGGTCTGCCCAGATGTACTGGAGTTTGACAAATCTGAACTCACAAGCAATTCAGGGAAGCTCTTCTAAATTGGTTCCATACCTTGGCTGACAGCTGTGAGGTCATCCCCCATAGAAACGGAGTCTAAGCTGGTGGTTCTGACAATGTTCAAATTCCCTACTTTCTCTGCTGCTGTCATTACAGACCATCATATTCAAAATGTCAAGTATTTAGAGGAGGATAGTGTGTCTTCAGCCATAACCTGTTCTGAAAGATAGACCTTCAGCATTTTGTTTTAAAGGTGAAAAACGTTGGGGGATGGGTCGACCACACATCAAAACCTCACACTCAATTAACACACATGGATCTAACATTAATCCTGAAGGTTCCTTTTTAAGTATGTCAATGGAAAGCCATCCATCTGTCTTCGTCCTCAGACGGAATATCCACCCGGGGTCTGGAAGTCTAGGACGCAACACGCAAAACCACAGCGAATATAAATAAATGGCTGTATTTCTCTCCCAGCTTTTGTCTGGTCAGGACACTCCGTGGAGAGCCTGCCAAGTTGAGCATCTACATTTGGGTTTGGCTGTTCCCCTCTCCCGACAGCTCAGCCCAGGCCAAACCACAGGAAAAGGAAGCGAAAGGTCCTCTCTGAAGGGCCCATAAAATATTGTCTTGGGTAAAAATGGACGATGTGAATGGCAACATTCAGTCTCTCCACTACAAACAAAAGCCCTTTGAAGGAGAAACATAGGGTAGTCGCTGCTGTTTTTGCTACCTTTGCTGCCCAAACCCTTGTGTTTTACTGTTCCTCATACTAGTTCATTGGAGTTTCTACTAAGTGCTTTAGGTTTTCTGGCAGAGATTTAGTGCATGATATGGTGTTATAGCCTTGGCCCTTTAACAGTTTATTGGCACTAACACAGCATAGTTTTGGTTTCAAATTACCTGGAAACACCATCTAATATAAAGGTTGTAAGTGCTATCACTCCATATTTCTTAAATTCTGCACGTCTTGTACACGGTAAACAAATGTGTTTGTATAACTTTCTCAACCAAAGACTCTAGTTACCTACTATTTAAACTACCACAGTTTAATTTGATATCTGTCAAGTGGGGTTGGAACTTCCCTGGTTCAAATCCACAAAGCAGCAGGGAAAATCTTGGGAAAAAGAGATACACGTATTGCTGCTGATGTGCTTTTGAGCAAGACATCCAAACCTGGAACTCCTCCAGTAGAGCTGCTCGTTGCTAAAAGTTTAGTTAGCATGTGGTTTTCCTAGGCATTACTGGAAATGTCAGGCTCAGCTGAATGGAAAATATTTACATTATGTCATTTTGAGGAACAATTTTAGTTTTGTGTAATGCAAAAATATCATTCCTTCATGCATGATGGCGATTTAAACCTAATTAACTTCAATAAGGGTAACTATACATGCTATTCTTGTCACGAGCATAAAGGTGTGGCAGTACTCTGGTGCATATTCAACTCATGTTTATAGTACATGGTAACTCAAAGATTCTTAGAAAAAATATAAAGTTGGAGGCCAATAATCGGTGCGTAAAGTCCTTGAAATCCATTCTGCCCAATGTGAGGAAAATATCTAATTGCGCTTATTTTGACTGATAATGCGATTGTGATATGATGCACGATATTGGAGGGAATGATCATTTTGGTGATTTTTGCGAGGATCTATACCAAAAGAAGATTTTTTTTTCTTTAATTTGTAGAATACAGTTTCTAGGTCGGGACGTCTCTGCAGCACTTAATTAAGAATGGTTTGACACATATTTTTCCTTTAACAAATATTGCAGCCCCGTGCAATTTGGATATTGCACCAGTCCATATTGGGATTTCGATGAAATTGTGATTAATTGTGCAACCCTACAAGGCAGTTTAATAAATTTTTGGTTTTACAAAAGAAATTGTGTAGTGATGACGTTAACAGCATGATCGATTCCCCTACTAAAGTTTAAAATCAACACGATAATTTGTTAAGGGAGTGATTATTCTTGGCTGCCAAGTGGTAACGCACTACTGCAATACTCACCAAGGTACTGTGAAGTTAAATTTGTTTTATTGTACAAATTAATCAAACATGTTAATCAGTCAGTTTCGGAGATGCTGGTAGATGGGTTTTGTTTCCATTGGACAGAGCCAGCCTAGCTGTTTACCCCTGTCTCCATTCTTAATGCTAAGCTACCTGTTGGCTGTACCATCATATCTAAACATGAGCGTGGGATTGATCTTCTCCTTTTTTATATCTCAGCAAGTAAGTGAACAAATGTATTTCTCAAAACTTTAATTGTATTGCAATGGTTGTGAACTGCACTAAGTAGCATTGGAAACCGTTGGCACAGTCAGAATCTCCTGCATAAAATCAAAACGTTGGAAACAGTTGGAAGCCACTTCAGTTTTTAAGTGATTCCTAAAATCAGTTCCAACACTGCAAATGACTGAGTTACAACCTAACCAATGTACAGTATTCCTGCAGGTAAATGCCTCACCGTGAAATTGAACTTATATGTGGTGGTGGCGGTAAGGACCTCTTCCATTTCAATGTTTTTCCATCTCTCATCTGTGGAATTTTACCCCCCCGACAAACACACATATAATACAAACCAATGTCACAAATACTCAGAGTCAAACTGCAAAGCAAACTAGTGGCCTCCTACGCACAGATACAAACCAAACACAAACATGCACCACACACATACTCCCACCCACTGTCTCTCTCCTTGAAAGTGTCTGTGACAGAATATATTTTCAACATTGTATGATCTGCCTGTCTCCTTCTAAGCATAAGAACACATTAGTAGTGTGTTTCAATGCATGCAAACATATTCTACATACACACTAACGTGTATGTAGGTGCATGAAAGCATGACTAAATGCACTGGTGCGTGCAGTATATGCACGCACAAGGTGTGTGTGTGTGTGTGTGTGTGTGTGTGTGTGTGTGTGTGTGTGTGTGTGTGTGTGTGTGTGTGTGTGAGGGCTCGGTGTGCCAACGTGATGTGTGGAAGGCCATCTGGTCACCCTTGCCATGCCGTGGTCCTTGTGAAGTGCTGTCAGCGTGGCCGTTGTGGTCTCCCGTGGCGACTGGAGGCTTGCTGCACAGCACTTCCAGCCCAGGCAGCCAACCTCAGAAAAGGAAATTTGGGTCGCTCAAATGGAGGGGTTGCTCCAGAGTTATTTACAGAGCCCTCTACCGGTCCAGCGCCACCCACGATATTCCGTGTGTGTGTGTGTGTGTGTGTGTGTGTGTGTGTGTGTGTGTGTGTGTGTGTGTGTGTGTGTGTGTGTGTGTGTGTGTGTGTGTGTGTGTGTGTGTGTGTGTGTGTGTGTGTGTGTGTGTGTGTGTGTGTGTGTGTGTGTGTGTGTGTGTGTAAAAGTGCTTTAATGAGGAAATTCGGGCATACAAATGCATGTGTATTTAGTGCTTTATTAACAAAACATGATATCCTACTATTAGAAACTATTTACTATGATTATTATCCACAGCCAATATAATATTTAACTTAAAAACAATACATCTTAATATGCATTGACTCACTTGCCAGATGCCATTGATAAACGCATCTCATTCATATTATACTGCTCAATAAGAACATAACACCACCAAGGCATATTCTATCAATTACTGTCAGATAGGGCTGTCACGGTAAAGGATTTTTTTTGAGATTAGCACCTTGAGGGGGTTGGCAAGTCAGTCACATAATGGCAAGAGCCTGTAACACTGGGGCTTCCTGGTCAGCTACAATAGCAATTGACAGAGAGTGGTGCTTCACTGTTGTCGGATACATGAATGGAAACACATCCAACATGCTAAAGCACCTTCTGCCGCATCACCCAGTGTGCAGATCACCGGGGCAAGAAAAACAAACAAACCCTAGCCCAACTTCTTTTCCCTGCTGCTCTCAAGCAGCCTTGAGATGGAGTGTTTCAAATTTATGTTAAATGAAAGTTTGGGCACCCCAGGTAAAAATTTGTATTAATGTGCATAAAGAAGTCAAGAAAAGATGGGAAAATCTCCAAAAGGCATCAAATCACAGAGTAGACATTCGTATAATATGTGACAAAAAGTTAGATTTTATTTCCATCATTTACACTTTCAAAATAACAGAATACAAAAAAATGGTGTCTGCAAAAAATTGGGCAGAGTTTATAGCATTCACCGCCCCCTTTGGCAAGTATCACAGCTTGGAAAGCTTCTTGTAGCCAGCCAAGAGTCTTTCAGTTCTTGTTTGAGGTACAGTGGTGTGAAAAAGTGTTTGCCCCCTTCCTCATTTCCTGTTCCTTTGCATGTTTGTCACACTTAAGTGTTTCGGAACATCAAACCAATTTAAACAATAGTCAAGGACAACACAAGTAAACACAAAATGCAATTTGTAAATGAAGGTGTTTATTATTAAAGGTGAAAAAAAATCCAAACCATCATGGCCCTGTGTGAAAAAGTGATTGCCCCCCTTGTTAAAACATACTATAACTGTGGTTGTCCACACCTGAGTTCAATTTCTCTAGCCACACCCAGGCCTGATTATTGCCACACCTGTTCACAATCAAGGCATCACTTAAATAGGAGCTGCTTGACACAGTTAGGTCCACCAGAAGATCCTTAAAAGCTACACATCATGCCGAGACCCAAAGAAATTCAGGAACAATTGAGAAAGAGAGTAATTGAGATCTATCAGTCTGGAAAGGGTTATAAAGCCATTTCCAAAGCTTTGGGAATCCAGCGAACCACAGTGAGAGCCATTATCCACAAATGGCGAAGACATGGAACAGTGGTGAACCTTCCCAGGAGTGGCCGGTCGCCCAAAATTACCCCAAGAGCGCAGCGACGACTCATCCAAGAGGTCACAAAAGACCCCACAACAACGTCCAAAGAACTGCAGGCCTCACTTGCCTCAGTTAAGGTCAGCGTTCATGCCTCCACCATCAGGAAAAGACTGGGCAAAAATGGCCTGCATGGCAGAGTTCCAAGGAGAAAACCACTGCTGAGCAAAAAGAACATCAAAGCTCGTCTCAATTTCTCCACAACACATCTTGATGATCCCCAAGACTTTTGGGACAACATTCTGTGGACCGATGAGACAAAAGTGGAACTCTTTGGAAGGTGTGTGTCCAAGTATATCTGGCGTAGAAGGAACACTGCATTTCATAAAAAGAACATTATACCAACAGTTTTTAGCTTCTCTGCATTGGCTTCCTGTAAAATCCAGAATAGAATTTAAAATCCTTCTTCTCACCTACAAAGCTCTTCATGGTCAGGCACCATCTTATCTTAAAGAGCTCATAGTACCTTACAACCCTACAAGAGCACTACGCTCCCAGAATGCAGGGTTACTTGTGGTTCCTAGAGTCTCTAAAAGTAGAACGGGAGCCAGAGCGTTCAGCTATCAGGCTCCTCTCCTGTGGAACCAGGTTCCAGTTTGGGTTCAGGAGGCAGACACCGTCTCCACATTTAAGAGTAGGCTTAAGACTTTCCTCTTTGATAAAGCTTATAGTTAGGGCTAGCAGAGGGATGGTTATGTCTCTCTCTCTCTCTCTCTCTCTCTCTCTCTCTCTCTCTCCTGTCCACCTCCTCTAGACAGAGGGATGGATCTCTCTCTCCCCCATCTCCTTTAGACAAAGGGATGGATATCTCTCTCTCTCTCTCATCCACCTCCTCTAGACAGAGGGATGGATCTCTCTCTCCCCCCATCTCCTTTAGACAAAGGGATGGATATCTCTCTCTCTCTCTCTCTCTCATCCACCTCCTCTAGACAGAGGGATGGATCTCTCTCTCTTCCCATCTCCTCTAGACAGAGGGATGGTTATGTCTCTCTCTCTCTCTCTCTCTCTCTCTCTGTCCACCTCCTCTAGACAGAGGGATGGATCTCTCTCTCCCCATCTCCTTTAGACAAAGGGATGGATATCTCTCTCTCTCTCTCTCTCATCCACCTCCTCTAGACAGAGGGATGGATCTCTCTCTCCCCCATCTCCTTTAGACAAAGGGATGGATATCTCTCTCTCTCTCTCTCATCCACCTCCTCTAGACAGAGGGATGGATCTCTCTCTCTCTTCCCATCTCCTCTAGACAGAGGGATGGTTATGTCTCTCTCTCTCTCATCCACCTCCTCTAGACAGAGGGATGGATCTCTCTCTCCCCCATCTCCTTTAGACAAAGGGATGGATATCTCTCTCTCTCTCTCTCATCCACCTCCTCTAGACAGAGGGATGGATCTCTCTCCCCCATCTCCTTTAGACAAAGGGATGGATATCTCTCTCTCTCTCTCTCATCCACCTCCTCTAGACAGAGGGATGGATCTCTCTCTCTTCCCATCTCCTCTAGACAGAGGGATGGGATCCGGTTGGCTCCTCTCTTTACCCTGTCTCTCTTAGTTATGCTGTAATAGTTTAGACTGCTGGGGGACTTCCTTTGACACACTGAGCTCCTCTCTCCTCCATCTTTTTATCTTTCTATCTTTCCATTTGTGTGCATCCATGTCCCAGAAATGCTTGTTACTAACCTAGCTCTGGGGAGTCATTCCCGGAGTCCTTATGTTCTTTTCCCCCAGAATGTTTCCTTGGATCAGGAGGCTCAAAATCATGGTAGCAGCTGTCGCCATGGTCCCGCTACACGTCTTGCAATGCCGTGTTCATCCTGCTAAGCTCTGCTGTGCCCTGCTACGTCCTGCTGTGCCTTGTAATGCCGCACAGTGCCCTGCTATGCCATGAACTACTACAAAGAACTACTACAAACTATTATTTTTTGTGACTGTTATTGCCACTCTTCATTCTAACCCCAACCGGTCGTCAGACACCGCCCACCAAGAGCCTGGGTCTGTCCGAGGTTTCTTCCTAAAAGGGAGTTTTTCTCGCCACTGTCGCATTGTTGCTTGCTCTGGAGGAAACTACTAGAACTGTTGGGTCCTTGTGGGTTCTGGAGTGTGGTCTGGACCTGCAATATCTGTAAAGTGTCTCGAGATAACGTTTGTTATGAATTGATACTATAAATAAAATTGAATTGAATTGAATTAAAATATGGTGGTGGTAGTGTGATGGTCTGGGGCTGTTTTGCTGCTTCAGGACCTGGAAGACTTGCCGTGATAAAAGGAACTATGAATTCTGCTGTCTACCAAGAGATCCTGAAGGAGAATGTCCGACCATCTGTTTGTGTACTCAAGCTGAAACGAACTTGGGTTCTGCAGCAGGACAATGATCCTAAACACACCAGCAAGTCCACCACCGAATGGCTGAAGAAAAACAAAATGAAGACTTTGGAGTGGCCTAGCCAAAGTCCTGACCTGAATCCTATTGAGATGTTGTGGTATGACCTTAAAAAGGCCGTTCATGCTCGAAAACCCTCTAATGTAACTGAATTAGGACAATTCTGCAAAGATGAGTGGGCCAAAATTCCTCCAGGACGCTGTAAAAGCCTCATTGCACATTATCGCAAACGCTTGGTTGCAGTTGTTGCTGCTAAGGGTGGCCCAACCAGTTATTAGGTTTAGGGGCAATCACTTTTTCACACAGGGCCATGATGGTTTGGATTTTTTTTCACCTTTAATAATAAACACCTTCATTTACAAATTGCATTTTGTGTTTACTTGTGTTGTCCTTGACTATTGTTTAAATTGGTTTGATGTTCCGAAACACTTAAGTGTGACAAACATGCAAAGGAAAAGGAAATGAGGAAGGGGGCAAACACTTTTTCACACCACTGTATCTTCGCCCATTCTTCCTTCCAAAAGTCTTCTAGTTCTTTGAGATTTCTGGGCTGTCTGTCACGCACTGCTCTTTTAAGGTCTATCCATAGATTTTCAATTATATTGAGGTCAGGAGATTGTGAAGGCCATGGCGAAACCTTCAGTTTACGCCTCTTAATGTAATCCACTGTGGATTTTGAGGTGTGTTTAGGATCATTTTCCATTTGTAGAAGCCATCCTCTCTTTAACTTCATCAATTTCACAGATGGCATCAAGTTAGCGTCTAAAATTTGCTGAAATTTCATTGAATTTTTCCTTCTACTCGTGAAATGTTCCTGTGCCACTGGCTGCAATACAACCCCAAAGCATGATTGATCCACCCCCCCCATGCTTAACAGTTGGACAGAGGTTCTTTTCATTAAATTCTGTGCCCTTTCTTCTCCAAACGTACCTTTGCTCATTCCGGCCAAAAAGTTCTATTTTAACCTCATTGGTCCACAGAACTTGTTCCCACAATGCATCAGGCTTGTCTATATGTTCATTTGCAAACTTCAAACGCTGATTTTTGTGGTGAGGATGTAGAAGAGGTTTTCTTCTGATGACTCTTCCATGAAGACCATATTTGTACGAGTATCTCTTTATAGTGGAGTGGTGTACCACAACTCCAGTGTCTGCCAGGTCTTTCTGGATGCATCGTGCAGTCAAACGTGGGTTTGGACTTGCTTTTCTCACACTCCTGTGAGCTGTTCTGTCTGATATTATATTTTTCTTGGTCTTCCAGATCTTGCTTTAACTTCCACTGTTCCTGATGACTGCCATTTCTTAATTACATTACAAACAGAGGATATTGGCATCTTCTCCTGCTTTGTGAGCGTCAACTTTTTTCTGTTTCAGTTTTCTAGACAACTGCTTAGAAGAAGCCATGGTGCTGATTGTTGGGGCAAGATCAGATGAGTCTGGGCATTTAAAACCTTAAGATTGACATCACCTGGTCTTTCCAGATGATGATTGAGAACAATCCATGACACTGTCAGGTCTCAGCTTTCCAAAGGGGGCGGTGCATGCTATAAACTCTGCAGGGGGCCCAAACTTTTGCAGACGCCATTTTTTTGTTTTCTGTTATTTTGAAAGTGTAAATGATGGAAATAAAATCAAACTTTTTGTGACCCATTATACAAATGTCTAATCTGTCATTTGATGCCTTTTGGAGATTCTTTCATCTTTTCTTGGCTTCTTTATGCATATTAATAAAAGTTTACCTGGGGTGCCCAAAATTTCAAGCCCCACTGTAAATACCCCCTTTGTATACCAGCCACCTTGGCTAGTAGGTTTATGAAATTCACCCATCACTGGCAGAATTCACTCAAATTCAGCTTAATTTCCAATGAAGAGGGATAAATTACACTTCACCTTTTGTTTACATTATGAATTTATTAAATATTTAATGCACATAAATTGAAGTGTAAAAGAAGGGCCTTGCCTCATTAAAAAAACTTAAATGTGGCTGTTATCACCACAGCCCTACTGTCAGATTTATGGATATTGTAAATAGAGTGTACAGAGTGGAGATCCTTTTCTAACCTTGCTTGTGTCTATACAACAAGGAGAAGAGAGAAGCCTCAGATTAATGAGAAACCTGCCTGTAGGAAACTTTGGTTCAAGTGAGATCATGGGCATTTTTCTCTTGATGCCCATCAATTGGGTTTAGTGGTTTTCTGGTTGAGCCCTGTAGACGTGTGGAATAATGCTGAAACAGGGCTGCGGATCCATTTGCTAAGATGCTGAAGATCTGTTGTACATCTGCAGTGTTTTAGTGATGAACTACATCATGCCTACTGAATATAAACATGACTTAATGTATATAGAATTGGGAACACCGGTTGACTAGATGAATGTTTATAGCCACATCACAATCTATGAAAAGGTAAGCACTGTAATTTGCAAACCGTCCATGTTTCTTTTGCTGCATTCACTACATTGACGGCTGCTGTATAAAAACACGGCTGGGATGGACGTTGGGGTGGATGGGGGTGCATTAACATACAGGACTTTCAAGTCAGTGAGTGGAGTTCGCTTCCTGGGGAAAACTAAAGCCTTATACCCAGGACATGCGTGTTCATCTGAGTGTTTTCATCCAAACCTTGATCTTTTTCCTAGTCTTACAAGTCGTTTTGGTGCCTAATCTTAACTTTCGTCATGGCAAAACGCTCATATTTTGTGGACTAAATGTAACCATAATGTCTGCCGAAACGACCGGCAGCTCGCGGTGCTTCGTACCCGGCTTATAGTCACCTATTTTCGGGTAACTGAACCACCAACTACCGCTGATACAATGGAGGTCTGTAGCCGGCGTCACAAAGCTCTTTAGGGGCACAAACAACCAGCAACTGCCGCTCGGCGTCATGGAGCCTGTTGCAAACCGCCGTCATGTGATCAGCCGGTGGTCTCCTAATTTTGTAGGATATTATACGTTTTGGTGGGCATACATTTTTGTTGATATCTTTTGGACCTGTTAATGAGAATACGTTGGAGAGGTAAGCAAGTAAACAATCTAATCTTAAACGCCTACAGGCTGAGGACAGCCCACCGCCACCCAAGGGGAGACCTCCAGCATTTCTCAAAGTCTCTCTATGTTGTGAATATTAGGTTAAGGTTATTTTAGGCTGACCTGCTCCAGAAGCAAATTACAGTGCAAGAAAGGGGGTGAAACACCAAGTGGGCTGTCCACCATGTAATTTTCCTGTTTCTCTTTCAAAGGATGAGGTATTTCTTGAGGAAGCCCTGTTAAATTTACAAGCCATGACCCCACATCAGCGGGAAGGAGGCTCCTGTGACAAGGAAGAAGCATTGGATGGAGCTTTATGACTTTGTCTAGCACTTGATGGAGCTATGTCGCTGCTTTTCAGAATCTTGTGTGTCTGTGCGTTTCTAGCAGGTAATCAGAAGTTGTTTGCATTTGGCTCGGCATTCAAAAGAAGCTAATACGATAAAGCATTCACCTTGGGCACTTCTTTCACTGTTACGCGCTAATGCTCGTACACACCAAACTAGGCTGGTATAAGATTCCTGAATAAGACCCTCTGGCTGATCTAAAGAACCCTCAGCCTGAATAAAGGTCTTTCCTGCCTGAACAAGAGAGCAGCCTTTTAGAAGAATGAAGATGATCACTGCTTTACTACTCAAGTGTACCTCCAGACGTCTCAACCATAATTATGCCAGTCTGGGAGAATTGCAGGTACCCTGGCATTACTTCTAACACACACACACACACACACACACACACACACACACACACACACACACACACACACACACACACACACACACACACACACACACACACACACACACACACACTTCTCCTTTATCAAAAGGTACTATACGCTTGTTTTGCTATGCTTCAAGTTAGTAATCTCTTCAGAAAACCATTAAGGTTTAAGACTTTGAGATAATTATGTGATATTCATCCCATGCTAAATTGCAACCAGGGAATTCATGACACTTGAATTGAGTGTTGACACATAACACTGTTAATACACATATATACATCATCGATACCTCCCCCTTCACAGTCTTCCAGGGCATCCTCATCTACAAGCTGCAGTACAAAGTTGTATATTCTTCCTCTGAGTTTCCAAGGGGCCCCTGCAGTGGTGTGCGGAGGGGGAGGGGATGTGCGCTGTAGTGCGGCTTGCTGGTTAATTATGGGTCGCGAGCTGCAGCTCGGCTGGCCTGGGCGGGTGTTGGAGCCAGTGGGTCTGGCACAGGGAGGTCTGGCCACAGACCCCGGCGGTGACGGCATGAAGTCTGGGACGAGTCAGAACACCAGCCCGGGGTTTGGAGCATTCCTTGCATTCCCTCCTCCCATGGCTGCCTGCCCGTATGTGCGCGTGTGTGTGAGGCAGAGAGCAGGGAAAGGAAATGTGTGAAAGATGCAATGTGTGTGCATGTTCATAAGGACATGTACACAGCATATTTTACATCTGAGCTGTAAGCATAGTGTGTCCGAGCTCAAAGACAAGGCGGCATCAACCATCCCAATGAGTCATGTTATCTGGGCTGAGAGCGTGAGGGACAGCTAAGTTCTTAGTGATATTGCTCTCACTGAATAGACAAATGTCTTTGGCACACTTGTATAAAAAGCGCTTAAATGATTTTGACATGCATAACCAGTCCATTATCTTGTGCACTTGTTTAAAACAGAGCAGGGCTCATTTTTTCCAATTAAGGAACAACTCTGTCCTTAAGGCAGAAGCTAGAAGATTTGTGTAAAATAATCAATTTTCAACCATTACAGTGTATAAAAAGTATTAAACACCTCTGAAACCTGAACTTTACCTAATGAACAAACAGAGAAGCACCCGTCTGCCTCGACTCTGAGCTTCATATATTTTCGTTATGTTTTTAAGCTGAGGTAACATGAGACATTCTATTTACAACCCAGCTGATTAACCTTGTAAGGCAAAATGATAGTAGTTACTTTATTTGAATTGTATTTCCAAAAAACACTTAATCTTAACGTTTTATAATTTATAACAATTTCTTCATAAATTAAGTTTCCCTGAACATAACTATGTGAACTGGTGCTACTTATAAGAAAAAATAACAATGTCCCTGATTTAATATTTCTTAATTACTTAATAATTCTGAAAACTTTATTCTCAATGTAATGTATGTCAAATTTTAAGCTTACCTGTTGACCTATTTTTCATGTTTGCACACTCACCTGACCTGTTTTGCACTCATTAAAATCCTTGCAGGTGGATACAATATAAACACCACATTGTTCTTTTCAGGAAGCTTCATAATAGCAACTGCCTGATACATTGCTCCTTAAGAAAACTTCCTGATACATTTTTTAAATCTAGAATGTAGTTCATTTGGGGGAATTACCAACTTTGTGAACAAATCAAGTATTCTATTCACACAGGTCTGCACATTCTCAGGGGCAGTTAAGAGGCTACTCTTAGCAGGTGCCTCTAAGCATTTTTAAAGTGTGTGTGTGTGTGTGTGTGTGTGTGTGTGTGTGTGTGTGTGTGTGTGTGTGTGTGTGTGTGTGTGTGTGTGTGTGTGTGTGTGTGTGTGTGTGTGTGTGTGTGTGTGTTCAGAGGAGACGAGACCTGTAGACACAGACGGGTGAGTGGGCTGCAAAGACAACGACGAAGTCTGCACACTGAAAACACAGATGAAAGCATTTTGTGTGTCAACAGGCTTCCATGTGTACATAGCTCAGGCAATTCTTCACAGATCACTGTATCTCTTTCTCAAAGGGTTTCTTAACCCAGCTATATCTGCTCACCTGTGTGTTACAATAAAGGGTGTCAACTATGCCACAGTGTCAATGTCAACATATTGACATGTAGTAACCTTTCTCATTCAACTGTGAAAGTTTCATAACTCTAAAGCCGAGGTTCTTATTTTTATCTCTCTTGATGTTCAGCTATGTTTTAAAGGATGGAAACTCCTCTTATTTGTCTTCATGTATCATACCAAATCTCTCCAGCTTCACCCAAAGGTAAAGAGGTAGGTTGCTCAAAAATAGCACCAAAATGGGGGTAGAGGGCCACCAAAAAAGCCCTATTTCTTTCTCCCCACACAACCTTTATTTTGACAAGGCTGGGAGAATAGGGTATTTATACATGGGGCTGTGTGCTGTGGTTTGTCCACAATTACAGAGTGGCAGTGCTTAGACTGGGAGGCGTGCTGGAGGTTTATGGAGGGGGACATAAGGGGACCAGCCCTCCTGAGCCTCTTACAATCTGACGTATAGATTTGAATTCCACACATCCATACAGAAACATTACTAATATACCATACTTAAAAACTTGTACAATTTGGCTGGCACATAAGACAAACAAACTGTACAGTCATCAGGAAAATTGTAAAAATGTATTTTATGCTTTTAAAGGTATGAACCGAACTTTTTCAGGCTGAGCCAAACCTCGGTTGCCCCAAACCTTTATATTGCAATGAGGCTCAATTTCAGTGTTTAGAAGGTGGTCAGTAATGTTTTGAGTGGTTCTGGCGTGGGCCGGAGCCTCTCTTTGTAGATCTACTGTATTATGGTTGCGATATAAACAAGGATTTTCTACCAAACGTCTTGCACAACCGCTGTGAGCCACGTAGTGGAGGACAGTGGGAGTTTGTGATTGTTTCGTGGATGCTGTGTTGAATCTGGCGTCGGCCTCTGCAGGGGTGAGAAGGGGGGTGGGGGGTGGGAGGGGTTTGAGGTTTCTGCCGGGGAGCCTGGAAGTCAGGCAGGGCGGTGGCTGCACCACCTTCCCTCCGCAAGCCGACATCCACCCCACTCCCCAAGCGCACATGTGAACACACATTTCAACAGAAGCACATATGAGCAAATATAAGCACATTTAAAACGCACAGGCTTCATCTCCTTTTTTGTTCTCTCAAGCTTCTCAGTACAGTGGACTGAGGAAGATGGCGTGCAAAGCAGGCAACAAGAAATACAAGACGGCCTTGTTTACAAAAAGAGCACGTGGTGCAGCAGCTACACACACCAGAAAGACTGCTGCCACAAGAGAGGAGAATTAATAAAACATCTCTCTGACAGTGTGCAAATCGGTAGTTCTCTTGATGAAGATGGAGACTTCTATTTTCTTTCTTTTTTTTCTCACTACTGAACTTTATGTTGTTTCAGACTTGCTTATGCCTGTCTATATGTCAAGTCCGGCTTTGAAATGTAATACATCTCCAGGGGTGTGAATGCTCTCAGCAACAGGCGATGAGCTTGTTGTGTCTCTGCGCTAGAATGACAGATACCCGCAAATGTAAAAACAAACAAGTGGAGCTGGTGCTGATTGATATGCCTACAATATTCTAAATGTACTGACATACATTTCATATTCTGGCACAGCGGGCACTGTATATGTCAGCTCCATGATGACAGCACTTTCATCCTGTTTTTTTTTTTTTTTTAATAATGGCAGCCTGATCATCTGAATTCCCTTGTTCTTGTTTCCAAGCTTGATCTTGTTTCCGCCTACGCCTGGATTTAGTCACCATGGCGGCAAAACAAATACTTGCATCACATGTAGCATTTCAATCACAAAACCTGCATTTTCTACCCACATTAAAGGATATCATGGTTTGTGAGTGGAGACAACAGTGCATTAAGGTGCATAAAAGGCATTGTGGGTTTGTTTGCATTTGTGGTTGTAGTCTTAAGGTGCATTGTGATGTACACAGTGTGGTTTCAAGCGTAACTGAGAATAAATGGGAGAATTTGGTGATGTCACAGGCATGGTGAAATGTTAAGATGCCGCTTGCTGAGCCTGTGAATGACTTACTGTAATATGAGCTGACTGTAACCATACCCGCACGTCTAGCTTAATGTTTTCAACGAAATATGATTGTTGGATCAGTTTCCTCCCTTACAAGAACTTTGTGTCAATGTCATTGTCCAACCAGCCATTACAATAAATTATTTAAAGTACAATACAGATGAACATTATTTATGGCATTCCCACTTGCATTTTAAATATAGCATACCTATTATAATCACAAGCCTGTTATATAAAATAGCCTACTCCTAAGTTTTTTAAAAAAAAAAGTAAAATTAGCAATTAGGGATGCACTGATCCGACTTTTTTAGTCCTGAAATCAACACCTGGACTTTGGGTATTGTCTGATCCGATACCAGTATTTAATTTATACGCTGTATTGTGGAAGTGATTGGGATTATTCTTTTATGTGTAAGGCAACATCAGGTTTAACTAATATTCTTTCCTATATATTGTGGGGTGGTTTAATCTAGACTTGGGCAATCTCTAACATTTTCAAATCATACAATCATTTCTTTACATATATTACACACAAGCAGAGCGGCTTTCACTTTTCATCAATCGGCACAAGCCTAGTTTAATCCATAGCAATGCATCATGTTTTATAAGGTAGTCTTATGTTTTGTATTTTCAGATCATAATCTGCAAAGTATCTATAGCAAATACATGTATATTTTGTTTGTCTGTCTGAAATATCG
This sequence comes from Percina caprodes, assembly GCA_013375575.1. Taxonomy (NCBI): domain Eukaryota; kingdom Metazoa; phylum Chordata; class Actinopteri; order Perciformes; family Percidae; genus Percina; species Percina caprodes. Next base: position 72,992 of record JABXJD010001480.1, read on the forward strand.
AAATATAAGTATAAAATAGATAAATGTCATAAAAGTACAATTACCTTGAAAATTGCACTTTTACAATACAATACAGTACTTGAGTAAATGTACAAGTTTTTTTTACTGCTGATTGCTAACATTAAGTAGAAATATTTCACAACTCATATCATCTTCCTCAGCAGCTACTGTGGTTCTACACTACCTCACAAGTTTGTCACCGGAAACGTGTTTTATTTCCTGTTTCTTCCTCTTCTCTCGGCACTCGGTGGCAGATCAAATAGGAGCTGCTCCCATCACCTGTCAGAGGAATGTGCAAGAACTCCCATCCATCAGCAGCTTGACTAGAACAGGCATAACTGTGGCTCGGTAGGCCCCAAAAAGCACCCAGGGCAGCAGCATGTTACCTGTTGTATCGGCTAGAGATGCTTGTGTTGATGTGTGTGTGTGTGTGTGTGCGCGTGTGTGTGTGCGAGTACAGATCAACACGTTGGTTTGCACTCACGCATGTTTACGAAGCATCGACGCAGCCAGCAGTTCCATCACGTGACCCAACATGTCCTGCCCTGCTCAGCGGCCTATGTGATGTCTGAGGTTTAGACAGGGCGTTCCAGCATGTTCACCACCAACCTGGGAGAAAGAGGGGGATTTGGCATGTGTCAACAGGCATACCTGTAACCTGGGAGATGTGCCCTGCAGGCACCTAGTGATTTTCTCATGATTGTTATGGCCAGATGCAGACGACAGGGCTTGCAAAAGTAGACTCCTCAGCAGGACTGAGGTGGCTTAGCATGGCGTCAGACACACACACCACTACATTCCATTGGGATGCTCTTTATGCAAAGGGTGGGGTGTTACACTAAGTGTGTGTGTGTGTGTGTGTGTGTGTGTGTGTGTGTGTGTGTGTGTGTGTGTGTGTGTGTGTGTGTGTGCCTGCCTGCCTGTTTGTGTGAGTCTATCACAATTACTGTTTGTGTTTGTGGCCGCTGAGGGCCAGTGTCATGGTAGCGCTCAGGGAACAGAACACAGGTCCAACCCTGAGAACCTGAGGAACCTGAGTAGACGTTAGGGGACTAACTGAGTCTAAGGGCTTAGGCCTGGCCCGACACAAACACTTACCTACTATGTCTGCTGTCTCCGTCACTGTGTACTGGAAAACAAGAGCTTTGGTGGAGACACTGGATCTGAGGGGTACCCCTGGGCTGCTACCCAGGCCTGAGCTTTTTGTTACATATCTTGTGTTTGTTTTTGGTTTTGGTCATGTTGAAACAATACTGTATCACTCACAATATTCCTCTTGTGTTTTTTCCTCTCCCATGTCATCTTCGAGTCTATTTCTCTGAAGTGGTTCCCAACCCCAAGCAGCAACAAGGTGGCCCCTAAATGTGAGGAAAAGGTATGCGAGGAGGGCATTAATCTCTCTCTGTCAGTTTGCAGACAAAAGAAAGGCCTCGTAATAAAAGCAAAAGCCTCACGTGTGAGTATATGGGGGGTCTTTATGTGACGACTGGCATTGCATGACAAGCAAAAGCAAATGATTGTCATCAGCTGTCATGAGGCTCAAGATGAAATTGTTACTCACAACAGATAGAGAGAATAACTCCTACCGTTGCATTTCTATTACCGCCACACGTAAAGATGGTTTCTGTTTGATCTTAGTTGCCAATGATGCCTTTTGTGAGCCAAGGCAACAACAGAGAAGCACTTGCACATTTTTTTTGTATATCATAGGGTGCTTGTGCATGTGTGGGCATGTGCACATATTTGTATGTGTAGGTTTACACACTCAATGTGTGTGTGTGTGTGTGTGTGTGTGTGTGTGTGATACATTCAGTTAGCATATGGTTACAGCCAATTGCCTCATGGTAGGAGCCATTAGTCTATAATTGGCGCACTTTCTCTTGTCATTAATTTACATTAACATTTGCAGTCCTTGCATTTTTGCTGCGGCGAAAGCCTAACTAAGGCGAACTGATATGATAATTAAGATAAGCTGGCTAGACCCTGAGGTGAGTATATGGTCGAGTTGTGTAATAGTAATAGCAGGGTTCCTCCACGTCCAGGAGATAGTGAAGCAGGGGAATCTCTAATTGCTCCAATTATCAAGGGAAACCTGCATTCAAGCAGGTGGTAGATCGAGCATGGATCCTCTGAGTGTTATGACAGTAACCGTGCATTTAGCGGCTCATTAGATTACGGCACTACAAATGACTGGAGCTCAATTTAAACCTGTCTTGTGCATGAGTAAAACGTTTATTGTTATAATTTTAAATAATTTATTTTGATAGAGGAGATGAGTTACAATCTTTGTTTTTCAACAACATAGTTGTCACGTCTCAGAACAGGGCTGTGTGCTAGATCACATTGACATATTAAGATCAAATTAAGAACCCTAACTAGTTTATGAGAGTAAATATTGCTTTTGGCCATGTTCCAATTGGGAACACATTATGTGCCGCCAGCATGTTACAGTACGGACTGGTTTTCACATTTTATTTGCAAAGCAACTCATAGTTTACTCTGTAGACATAGGAATGTAGAGATCCCTAATTTGCATATTATTATCTATCACACGCAATCGCACACAAACACACCCACACACAGCATGTATCTCAAAGGCAAAGAGGTGCCGGAGCATGGGAAGTGTCAAGGCTAATGTCATGGCTAAGCCTGGCCCATCTCGTGTCAAGAGGTTTGGATTAGTCACACAGTGAGGTGTTCTCTGTGCATTATTTATCCGCTGGCTTCCTTGTACAGATGTGTTTGTGATTTGAGGTGAGGGAAGGGGTTTCAGAGTCATCGTGAATTATTAACTGTGATCAGGTTTCCCGTGCTCTTGTATACATACAAATTGCTCTGGCACGTGGAGCGCAGGACCCTGGTTCTTCTTGCACAGTGGAAAGAAAACCAACACCTTTAATCCCTACAAGGTGTAGAACAGTAGAGGATCATGCTGTTGAGACCCAAGGTGTGTGTGTGTATATATATATATATATATATATATATATATATATATATATATATATATATATATATGTGTATATATATATATATATATATATATATATATATATGTATATATATATATATATATATAAGTATTGGTTTATTGTTTATAGGATCACTATTAGCCTACAGGGGACAGAAGTCTGGGCAGTTAAAAAAAACAGGCACAAAAATACAAATACAAAGTTAGATGTTTACCATTAGACCATATTTCTGAAATTCTATTTCACTTGCCATTTTTAACTCATTTTCTTTGTAATGTAGCTATAGTAAATGGGATTTTCTCTCCAATCTGATGAGGCTCTTTATATAGCAATGACTAAGTTTCCATGCACAAAATATTATGCTTTTTGTCTTTATTCCGAGAGACAATATTCCTTCTAGGCTGTTTACATGGCTAATTAAAAATGAATATTCCACTCATTTCCGTTTACTGCACCTTGCATACTCCAATCAATGGGAGGATATTTTCAACGTTTTCTAACCGAATATGCTGTTTAAATGACCGCATCAAATACGGGATTGGAAGTGGAATATTAGTGTGCACGTAAAGTAAACATAGTTAATGTTGACAATTGACCCTAGTCAGGCAGTTTCGACTTACATTAGCTATTTAGGTTTAATTACTAATGACAACTAGCATTTTAGTTAGCAATAATTAGCATGTGTCTATGTAATCTCCTTACATATACCTACGCTCTCCGTCGCTGCAAGATTCAGAATGATTGACATTTCTCTTGGCACAGCTACCATCAAATTGTCCATTACCTATACTGTCTATGGGGATGACACTATGAAATGAGTTTACCTGAGCAGTAATTGACATCCAGTTAGACACCCCACCTGGCCCTGATTGGTGCATCTGTGAGCAGGTGTATTACTGCAAATCAACTACAGGCTTTAAGTGGTGCCAGTGTTTTGTTTTTTTTCAATTACCTGCTTCATGTAGTTCTACTCGAATATAGGGTCTCTTTCAGCAATATGACAGAAAGTTAGTTTTGTAAGGCTTACCTACTGCACCTTTAATGTGTATCGGCATGTTTACATGAACATATGATTGAATTTTAGATCCCATTCTGAGCTACAGTGGGAAAAGCTGCTGCTTCACTGTCATCCAATGAATTATTCAAGCACCTTTACTTACAGTATCTCTGATCTCAAGGAGGTGTGTATGGCCCCCTCAGCTCCTGTTTTCTCCCCATCACTAATTATGTCTACAATTTGAGGGCTGCCCATCTTCTCAGGAGAACCGCTAATGAAGCGCTCTCTATTAGGATGATAGCACAAGACGATGAGATGAAAGACTTTGGAGACAGAAACACTGTCAATGCCTCACAAATAACTCTCAGCTCTAACCAGGTTGTGTCACCTAAGGTGAAGATTGACTCTATGATAATATTTGTGTGTGTGTGTGTGTGTGTGTGTGTGTGTGTGTGTGTGTGACACCTTAAGATGTTGCAACTTTATTTACTGTGATTTAATAATGGACTACTTTGATGGAACATTATTATCATATCATTATCATCTTTGTTATTACTGACGTTTGACACTTTAATTTTCACCTGGTGTTAAAATCTGTGTAAAGCAATACATTAAGGGTGCGATTGTCTTATGGCTCTCTAATTAGTTTAATTCTATGATCATTAGAGATTGTGAAATATTATGTAGTATGTAGGCTACATATAGTAATGTACATATATACATAAGTTTTGTAACAACTTATGTGATAAAAACAACACAAATGAATGCACACACAACCACCAAATGACTCTTAGCTCTAACTTGGTTCACCTGTCTGACCTATTAATTTTTCTTCTTGAAGTGACAGCTTAAGTTCATGCATAGTTAAGTGATGCCATTGTGATTTATTTATTGACTACTTTTATGGGAACACAGTCATTTACATGTTAATCTGAGGTTTGATGCTGGCTGGAACACAGTGACCCCATTTCCACCTGGTTGTTAAAACTGTCCTGATCCGACCATAAGTAGACAAGCCAGACAGCAAGTACAGGTGGAACCACATTGAGTCGGTCTAGGCCACAAATGACCGCATTCTTTTAGCACACGAATGTGTGCCTAATAAACTACGCACTCATTCAAAGTATTTCTCATGACACAGAAACCACTGAAAGTGAATTGTGTGTTTTGGATGTCATTATTGTACTATCTGTGATGTGTCAGTGCTTTGTTCCAATGCTGCTTGCTCTTTGCTGTCTGGAGCTCTGTGCTCCAGGGATGCCTGGAAAAGACAGTGGTCGGTATACAATAACCTTATTTTTAGTTTCATAAAATGTCCCATGATTTACAAATATGTAGGATATTACTACAATTCAATTTTATTTATAGTATCAAATCATAACAAGAGTTATCTAAAGACACTTTACAGATAGAGTAGGTTTAGACCACACTCTATAATTTACAGACTCAACAATTCCAGTAATTCTCCCAAGACCAAGCATGTAGTGCGACAGACATTACTGTTCTTACACCGCAACTTTTGCTGTTGCTATTTATGAGTCGGCAAGCAGTAAAAAGTTCAGCTGTAAAGTGGTGGGATGGTTTCATTTCCTATGAATTCTAGACAATAAATTTCCCGTGTTATTTTCTGTTAATATGAAGCAGCAAAATGAGGAGATGTTGGGTCTTCATCAGCAGGAACTTAACACAACTCCTATAATGTAAAATCCTATAAAAACTAAACCAAAAACCAAAGAGATTCACTTAGAAGTTACCCACTTAATGAGATCTAAAAACGTCTTTCTCTCCTGCAGAGGTTTCTGGGGTGTTGGTAATCCTTATTTTTAGGTTAATAAAATGTAAACATAGTGGTGTTGCGTGGAGAAAAGTTACATCCTTCTGCAAACAGACTGTAGGCAGTGCTTTTTTAATTTTCATTGCATGTTTCTAATTTATGATTTATTTGATAGTTTATAGATTTATTATGACGTATAGAGCGGGGAATTAAGACCAAAAAAGTGGACACATTTAATACCATTTAATACCAGGTGGAAATGGGGTCTTGGTCTTTCTCACATTAAACACACATACAAATTTGGTGTGACACTTTCTGATGCGCCTGTGATGGTCTTCTTTGTATACAGATCACAGTTGGCACAGAGACATAACCCTCCCTCTATGTACTTATGAATGAATTTAAAAGCTACAGTATGCAGGGAGAAGAGAGCACTTTACCTCCACCTTCTAGTATATCTTGCTTTTGTTGTCTAAAATAAAATAAAAGAATCTCCTGAAAATCAGAGCAGCTTCAATAGAGAGAACCAAACTGTAAATCACATTTTTCAGACATTCAAAGTATCCACTGCAGACTTTTCTGCCTATGTCAAGTACTTGTCTTTATTAGCTCATAGTATATGGAGGGAGGGGGGCGGGGTCTTGTCATATTCGCTTAAGGGTGCAATGGAAAATCCCATGCCATTCTGTCCAATGCATTTCCCTGGCAGTGAGGTCATGTTAACCGCAGGCCTCGGGACTGAAGCCTGGTGACTAAGTAAGTGATGTTATTTCACTGGGTGGCAGTGTTGAGCCAGATAGCTAGAGGAGGGAAGAGATGAGAGGAGCACTGAATTTTGGCTTTATGCACATACAGTACAGTATATCTGGATTAAGATGTAAAACACACAATAACCAACAAGCAAGTTATGAAGGCAAGGCTAAAGAGTGTGTTTAGGGCAGGTTTGTGTTATTCCCCAACTCTCACCACCATCAATGTACAGGTCACCGTCAATGTACAGGTAACCCCACACACCCCAACCTTTTTCTGACTGAGTGACCCCACTGTTCCCTCAAGGCCCTAAGAGTGACTGAGAGCATTGTGTGTTGCTGCTGAATCCAAGGGACTTACCTGTCACCAGCTATAGTCCAAAGGACAAGCCCCTATCTCTTCTTTGTTACAGCAGTGACAGGGCGACATGGGGATACTTCCAAGGGAACCGTGTTTCAGTGATAAGATGATTAAGTGACCAGTTCTGGATTCACAAGTGTTGATGGCGGCTGTCAGCGC